>JAVJIF010009722.1:0-193013 GCA_038442645.1 Agave tequilana
AAGTCCTTTAGACTTTATTGCTTAGAATCATATTTCTTACTTATACACTTTTTCTGAGAATTTTATGATTTATGAAAATTCTTTCGGAGTCGGTAAATCTCTGATTCCGGGATTTTTAATTTTAAAAACTATACAGTATTTCTTCAAACGAATTTCACCATGAGTCTTCAATATTATTCTTGATTTTTGGTAAAATTTTCTCAGACCATTCCGAGATACTTGAATTTCGGACATTTTTCCAAAAATTGCAAATTCCAATTCCACCTCATTTTCCACCTCATTTCCCACTCACCTTCACCTACCCCACTCATTCTCTCTCCTTCCTTAGCCGGCAAGTGTCCAAGTGAGGGACACCTCACCCCCTTCTTTTGCAAGAAACCCCCCACTTCTATCATAATTCCTCCCTTTACAAAGATCCCAACCTATAATGCATTTCATTTGCAAAATTCCCCTTTTTTCTCATTTCTTCATCAAGAGAACTCTCTCAAGATCATCTTCTTCCTCAAGCACAAACCCTAGCTCCAAGAACCCAATCTCTTCACCTCCACCTCAAGATCTCTAGGGCTTCAACCAAGGCTTCATCAAGGACTCCAACTTCAACCACTACTCCCCAAGGCAACTCCAAGATCAAATCCTTCAACTCAAGCTTCAACAACAGTGTGGATTGAAGCCACCATCTCCATCCTTGGATCAAGTCTCAATTAAACCCATCCATGTGAGTATCTTCACTCACCAAGACCTAGTTAACACCCCATATACTTGTGGTAGAGATCCTTGTACACTTGTAACATAAAATCCAATTTTTAGGTTCAAAAACTAAAATCCAACCTCCCCATGTGTGTATAACTACTCACTAAGGCTAATCCATCTTGGTGTACTTGTGTTGGTAGATCAGCCCCCTAATACCTTAAAAATCCTATTTTTAGACTGTTAGAACCAACCCCCTTGAAATCTGATTTTTCTGCTCTAACAGCAGCAGATTTCAGAGGATCAGTCGACCGGCAGTCGACCGATCACTCCCGATGTGCACAACGTGCACAGCTTTGAGCTGGCGGTCGACCGGCAGTCGACCGTCACTCGACCGGCTTAAGGAATTGTTTGTGGACCAGTCGACCGGCAGTCGACCGGCCAAACCTGGAGCTCACCGCACTTTGTACGGTCGACCGGCAGTCGACCGGCACCCGACCGTTAGTTATAAACCCAGTCGACCGGCAGTCGACCGGAGGTCGACCGACAGCCTATTTCTGGGCCAATTTCAGACTCCTTTCCTTTGATTTTTGATCTTGCCCTGATGTGTGTATGCTATATTAGTCTTGTTCTGTTTCATACCTGTACTGCATGACATGATACCTGATAGATCTTGCTTTATTATGCTTCATGACTTGTTGTTACTTATTATCATTCCATAACTTGTTAAATATGAAATATCACCACCCCCTTCATGCTATCACTATAACACAAGCATGATAAACCCGACTTTTATATATAAATAGACCAACTTACACTGGGTCAGGGGAAATATGCGGAATATCGATATGTGTTCGTGTTTACAGTGGTTTTAGTATATTGTACATTATGATTCCGGTCTTACCTGTGGTACTCCAGGGGACCGAGGGGAGTGCTTGCTCCCTATTCCTGTTTACTGTCATGACAAGGGCATACATAAGACCCTCCTGTTAGGCCTTGCGGCTGGTTCCGTCTTCAAGCAACGGAACACCCTGGACCGTGGTCCCGGGCATGCACGGGACCCGCTGTAAACATAGTTCGTCGATACAACCGCTGTTTCCAATAACAACCTTGCTTTACTAGGATATGGATCTATGTGCTCTGGGACGCTGGGTCACATAGTTAGATATCACAGTAAGACAAGTAATAATAATAAGACATTAATTGTAGATTTGTTGCACATAACTTTATCTTATTGAGTTTACATCACTTGTCATGCATTGCTATTTAGTACTACATCATTATCTCTATTCATGATCCTTATGTCACTTGGCTATCTTTTATTTGCTATTATATGTCTTGACCTTTGGATTGCATATTCAGATTCTAGGCTTGGAACGAAGTGGAGCCTTCCACCGAGGACCGGGCCTATCTCTCTGAGCAGGCGGACCAGTTCTAGTCCCATTGTACCCGACTCTCCCTTTTGGTTCACGGAATCTCCATCCGTCACGTGAGCGTTTTGTATTTTTGGTTGTATATTGTTCATTTTGGACTTGGGTTGTGATAAAGGACACTTGTAAAGTGATTTGCTTATCATAACTTGTATAACTTTGTACTTCTATTTTGTAAGTTGGCATATGATTATACCACGCTTTGTGTTGTACTCTGATACTTGTTGTATTTGTTGCTTGCGTATATACGTGGGGGCACCATCTGACCTACGTATATGCGTTGCAGTGACGTTCCCGTATCGTGGGATCGGGGCGTTACAGGTTGGTATCAGAGCCTAGGCTCTCAAACCTAAAAGTACAACCAAGTGGCAAATTCTAGTGATTTGCTAATGCCAACTACAATGTACAAAGTTATATAGTCCTTCTTGACTTCGTCCTTGATTCACTCCTCGTATCCTAACTCCTTCCCTTTGTTTCCAATTCCAGATCTTATCCCTTTCGGTATGGAGAGACGTTCGGGTCGCACAAATGTCGGGCAAGTACCGAATGGACCCGTAGGAGGAGAGGGTGCTGATATCCTGAGGATCATTCAGACTATGCTGGGAAACCAGCAACAGCAGATGGAGAATCAGCATCAGCAGACTGAGCTCCTCAGGCAGGAGTTGGCAGCCCCGAAGGAGCAGAAGCCGGGAACATCTCAGACTTCCGACGGCTACAGCCGGCCGTATTCACGGGAGTCGAGAGGCCATTGGAGGCTGAACAGTGGTTAACAGACACCACCGATCTGCTGAACGCCGCCAGGGTGCCTAAGGAGAACCAAGTGGAGGTTGCAAAGATCCAGCTGAAGGACATAGCCAGGACTTGGTGGCTTGCAGAGGAGGCTCGCTTGGAGAAGCCTATCCCTTGGGATACGTTCTCCAAGAGCTTTATAGCAGGTTCTTTCCCGCCACTGCTCAGAAAGATATGGAGGAGCAATTCATCAGGCTTCAACAGGGGACAGATCCGTGGATGGGTATGCTGCAGAATTCCTCAGGCTGAGTCGCTTTGCCCCTTACATGGTGTCAGATGAAGAGAAGAGGGCAAGCAGGTTTCAGCAGGGTTTACAGATGGAGATCCAGATGTTTCTGATGCCCCAGCAGCTGAAGACCTATGCTGAGGTTCTCACCATCGCTCGAGAGTGGAGCGTGGTTTCAGAAGAAGCAAGAGAACCAGGCCATGAAGAGGCCGTTTGTGCCAGAGGGCAGAGGAGGACCGTCCAGAGCAACGAAGGTCCAGGCCAGGCAACCCTTCAGAGCAGTTCCTTACCAGATGGCTCGACCAGGTCTTATCTGCAACTTCTGCGAAGCCAGGACACTCTCAGCAGAATTGCCGGAGGGCAAACGGATTGTGCTTGGTATGTGGAGCACGAGACCATGCCGTGGAGACCTGCCCACACAGGAGGATGGGGTTTTGCTAACCAAACCTTGCCGGCACCTCAAGGGCAGAATGTACAGAGGGCACTACCAGGGCCAGTTGGCAGAGACACCAGGGACCAGTGATGAGGAGAGCTCTTCCCCTTCCTCCACCACATGTTGCTCGCCCAGTGCAGAGAGGAGCCAGAACAGCAGCAGGGCGTGGTAGAGGTCAGGCCTACAACCTGACAGCAGAGGAGGCTGGAGCTTCAGAGGAGGTGATTACAGGTAACATCAGAGTTCATTCATACCTGTTCTCGCTCTCTTCGATCATCAGGTGCATCCCCTGTTATATCCCCGACCATTTTGTGGCTTTACATGCTATACCTGTTAAGGCTTTAGACCACAAGTGGAGATAAGTACCGAGAATGGGGTAGTTATATCTTCTAGAGTTTGTGCTGACTGTCCAGTGGAACTTTGTGGAAGATCTTGGCCATAGATATGCTCGTACTAGACACCAAAGGGTACGACGTAATCTTAGGCATGACTTGGCTCGTCAGTACTATGCAGTGATTGACTGTAGAGGAAGGAAGATCAATTTCAGAATCCCGCATCAGCCGGAGTTCCAGTTTAGTGGAGAGGTGAAGCCTGCTAAGAAGGAGATTCAGATGACCACTTCGGAGGTTCTGAAGGGAGTGCCGTGTGGGATGAGTTTCCAGAAGTCTTTGCTGAGGTCTCAGGGTTTCCTCCGGAGAGGATAATTGAGTTCTCCATTGATACAATTCCAGAGCAGCTCCTATATCCAAGGCTCCGTACAGGATGGCACCGACAGAGTTGGAGATCTTGAAGAAGCAACTGCAGGAGTATTCGGACAAGGGATTGATTCGGCCAAGCACTTCACCATGGGGAGCTCCAGTGCTCTTGGCGAATAAGAAGGATGGTGGTAAGAGGCTTTGTATTGATTATAGGGAGTTGAACAAGGTCACCATCAAGAACAAGTATCCCTTGCCCCGGATTGATGATTTGTTTGATCAGCTCCATGGAGCCCGTGTATTTTCTAAGTTAGATTTGCAGTCGGGTTACCATCAGCTGAGGGTGAAGAAGGAGGATGTTCCGAAGACGGCATTCAGGACCCGTTATGGCCACTATGAATTTCTAGTTATGCCTTTCGGAGTCACCAATGCCCCTGCGGTTTTCATGGATTTGATGAACCGAGTGTTCTCGCCCTACTTGGATCAGTTCGTTGTTGTTTTCATTGATGACATCTTGATCTATTCCAGGAACAACAAGGAGCATGCAGAACACTTGAGGATTGTGTTGCAGACCCTCCAGCAGGAGCAGCTTCATGCCAAGAGGAGCAAGTGTGAGTTCTGGTTGGACAGTATAGCCTTCCTTGGGCACATTGTTTCAGCAGAAGGAATTTCAGTGGATCCCAGCAAAGTCCAAGCAGTGAAGGATTGGCCTATTCCGGAGACGGTGACTGAGATTAAGAGTTTTCTTGGGCTAGCCGGATATTACAGGCGCTTTGTCCAGGATTTCTCTAGGATTGCAGCTCCGTTGACCAAGCTCCCCGGAAAGGGGAGAGATACATATGGACAGAAGATTGTGATGCAGCATTTGAGCAGTTGAAGCAGAGGCTTATCACAGCTCCAATCTTGAGGACTCCTTCAGGAAGAGGAGGGATGGTCATTTTCTGTGATGCATCAGGTAAAGGCCTGGGGTGTGTGCTTATGCAACATGATCATGTTATAGCATATGCATCTAGGCAGTTGAAGCCTCATGAGAGGAATTACCCAACTCATGACTTGGAGTTGGCGGCTGTGATCTTTGCCTTGAAGATCTGGAGACACTACCTTCTGGGAGACAAAGTGTTGATATACACAGACCACAAGAGCCTCAAGTATATTTTTTCACAGAAGGAGTTGAATATGAGGCAGAGGAGGTGGTTGGAGCTTATGGCGGACTATGATATTGACTTGCAGTATCATCCAGGCAAAGTCAATACCGTTCCTGATGCACTGAGCAGGATGCCAGAGAACAGAGTGCTAGTCCACCTCACGCAGCAGGGAGTTGATTCAGGAATTCATCAGATTGGATTTGATGTTGGTGCAAGGAGGTGATAAGGCCGGGCAGTTCATGGCTTTACAGATCCAGTCATCATTGATAGAGGAGATCAAGGAAGCTCAGAAGGAGGACCCTAGATTGCAGACATTCAGAGCTCAGGTGGAGGCGGGATTGAGGACGGATATCTGTATTCGTCCGGATGGTGCATTGTACTTTGGAGGTAGACTTTGTGTTCCCAAGGAGAAGTCAGACAGAAGATTTTGGAGGAAGCACACAGTTCTGCTTATTCCATACATCCTGGAGGAAACAAGATGTATCAGGACCTGAAGAAGCACTTTTGGTGGAATGCTATGAAGAGAGAGATAGCCCAGTTTGTTGCCAGGTGCTTGGTTGCCAGCAGATAAAGATCGAGCATCAGAGATCAGCTGGACTTCTTCAGCCTTTGCCGATACCCGAATGGAAGTGGGAGCACATCACCATGGATTTTGTGACGGCGTTGCCTCGGAGTCCCAAGGGTAATAATGCGCTGTGGGTAATCGTTGATCGCCTCACCAAGTCAGCTCACTTCATACCATTCAGGGTGGGTCAGTCGACAGAGGTTCTGGCAGATAAGTATATGAAGGAGATAGTTCGTCTGCATGGAGTTCCGGTTAGTATTGTATCAGATAGAGACACCAGATTCAGATCTCATTTCTGGGAGAGTCTCCAAGAAAGTCTGGGAACTCGTCTGAAATTCAGTACTTCTTATCATCCTCAGACAGACGGACAATCTGAGAGGACTATCCAGATCCTTGAAGATATGTTGAGGGCTTGCATGATTGACTTCAGAGGATCATGGGAGGACCATCTTCACTTGGCCGAGTTTTCATATAACAACAGCTATCAGGCAAGTATTAAGATGGCACCCTTTGAGGCATTGTATGGAAGGAAGTGCCGATCACCGATTTGTTGGGATGAAGTCGGTGAGAGGAGTCTTTTGGGACCTGAGATCCTGATGCAGACGACAGAGAAAGTCAGGGTTTTCAGAGATCATCTCAGGGCTGCTCAGAGTAGACAGAAGAGTTGGGCAGACACTCTAAGGAGGCCATTGGAGTTCCAGACCGGAGATCATGTGTTCTTGAAGATATCACCTACCAAGGGAGTAATCCGGTTCGGTACTCGTGGGAAGCTAAGTCCGAGGTACATTGGCCCATTCGAGATCCTGGATCGTGTGGGAGAGGTGTCTTATAGATTGGCGTTGCCGCCATCTTTGGACGGGGTGCATAATGTCTTCCACGTGTCTCAGTTGAGGAAGTATGTCAGGGATGACAGCCATATTCTGGATCATTCCGAGCTGGAGCTACAACCGGATTTATCATACAAGAGCAGCCGTTGGCCATTCTGGATAGGAGTGTCAAGACACTGAAGAACAGAGCTATTCCATTGGTATTGGTGTCATGGAACAGGCATGCGCCAGGAGAGGCCACTTGGGAGCGTGAGGACGTTATCCGGGAGCGTTATCCTCAACTTTTCACATCTTGATTGGTAAGACTCTTTTCTTCTACTCTTCTTTGCCGTTATCTTTCCTTGTATCCATATCTATCCGTTGCCTTTCCTGTTATCTTTCACTTATGAAATTTCGAGGACGAAATTTTTGTAAGGTGGGTAGATTGTAATACCCCTCTCCCGGAATACGTACTTAGTTACGTATTCAGTCTTTCGATCGTATTTTCCAATTTACCATCCGTATTTGACCAATTTCAATTCCAAATATCATTTTCCAATATTTTAGATTTTATGTGATTTTCTGAAATTTTCTGGAATTAAAATGAATTTCTTCAAAACCGGTGTCGGCCAGTGCCGCTGACCGATTTCCGAATTTTTATCTCCCAAACAATTAGGAATTTTTAGAAAGTCCTTTAGACTTTATTGCTTAGAATCTTATTTCTTACTTATACACTTTTTCTGAGAATTTTATGAATTTATGAAAATTCTTTCGGAGTCGGTAAATCTCTGATTCCGGGATTTTTAATTTTAAAACTATACAGTATTTCTTCAAACGAATTTCACCATGAGTCTTCAAATATTATTCTTGATTTTTGGTAAAATTTTCAGACCATTCCGAGATACTTGAATTTCGGACATTTTTCCAAAAATTGCAAAATTCCAATTCCACCTCATTTTCCACCTCATTTCCCACTCACCCTTCACCTAACCCCACTCATTCTCTCTCCTTCCCTTAGCCGGCCAAGTGTCCAAGTGAGGGACACCTCACCCCCTTCTTTTGCAAGAAACCCCCCTTCTATCATAATTCCACTCCCTTTACAAAAGATCCCAACCTATAAATGCATTTCATTTGCAAAATTCCCTTTTTTCTCATTTCTTCATCAAGAGAACTCTCTCAAGATCATCTTCTTCTCAAGCACAAACCCTAGCTCCAAGAACCCAATCTCTTCACCTCCACCTCAAGATCTCTAGGGCTTCAACCAAGGCTTCATCAAGGACTCCAACTTCAACCACTACTCCCCAAGGCAACTCCAAGATCAAATCCTTCAACTCAAGCTTCAACAACAAGTGTGGATTGAAGCCACCATCTCCATCCTTGGATCAAGTCTCAATTAAACCCATCCATGTGAGTATCTTCACTCACCAAGACCTAGTTAACACCCCATATACTTGTGGTAGAGATCCTTGTACACTTGTAACATAAAATCCAATTTTTAGGTTATCAAAACTAAAATCCAACCTCCCCATGTGTGTATAACTACTCACTAGGCTAATCCATCTTTGGTGTACTTGTGTTGGTAGATCAGGCCCCTAATACCTTAAAAATCCTATTTTAGACTGTTAGAACCAACCCCCTTGAAATCTGATTTTTCTGCTCTAACAGCAGCAGATTTCAGAGGATCAGTCGACCGGCAGTCGACCGATCACTCGACCGATGTGCACAACGTGCACAGCTTTGAGCTGGCGGTCGACCGGCAGTCGACCGTCACTCGACCGGCTTAAGGAATTTGTTTGTGGACCAGTCGACCGGCAGTCGACCGGCCAAACCTGGAGCTCACGCACTTTGTACGGTCGACCGGCAGTCGACCGGCACCCGACCGTTAGTTATAAACCCAGTCGACCGGCAGTCGACCGGAGGTCGACCGACAGCCTATTTCTGGGCCAAATTTCAGACTCCTTTCCTTTGATTTTTGATCTTGCCCTGATGTGTGTATGCTATATTAGTCTTGTTCTGTTTCATACCTGTACTGCATGACATGATACCTGATAGATCTTGCTTTATTATGCTTCATGACTTGTTGTTACTTATTATCATTCCATAACTTGTTAAATATGAAATATCACCACCCCTTCATGCTATCACTATAACACCAAGCATGATAAACCCGACTTTTATATATAAAATAGACCAACTTACACTGGGTCAGGGGGAATATGCGGAATATCGATATGTGTTCGTGTTTACAGTGGTTTTAGGTATATTGTACAATTATGATTCCGGTCTTACCTGTGGTACTCCAGGGGACCGAGGGAGTGCTTGCTCCCTATTCCTGTTTACTGTCATGACAAGGGCATACATAAGACCCTCCTGTTAGGCCTTGCGGCTGGTTCCGTCTTCAAGCAACGGAACACCCTGGACCGTGGTCCCGGGCATGCACGGGACCCACTGTAAACATAGTTCGTCGATACAACCGCTGTTTCCAATAACAACCTTGCTTTACTAGGATATGGATCTATGTGCTCTGGGACGCTGGGTCACATAGTTAGATATCACAGTAAGACAAGTAATAATAATAAGACATTAATTGTAGATTTGTTGCACATAACTTTATCTTATTGAGTTTACATCACTTGTCATGCATTGCTATTTAGTACTACATCATTATCTCTATTCATGATCCTTATGTCACTTGGCTATCTTTTATTTGCTATTATATGTCTTGACCTTTGGATTTGCATATTCAGATTCTGAGGCTTGGAACGAAGTGGAGCCTTCCACCGAGGACCGGGCCTATCTCTCTGAGCAGGCGGACCAGTTCTAGTCCCATTGTACCCGACTCTCCCTTTTGGTTCACGGGATCTCCATCCGTCACGTGAGCGTTTTGTATTTTTGGTTGTATATTGTTCATTTTGGACTTGGGTTGTGATAAAGGACACTTGTAAAGTGATATTGCTTATCATAACTTGTATAACTTTGTACTTCTATTTTGTAAGTTGGCATATGATTATACCACGCTTTGTGTTGTACTCTGATACTTGTTGTATTTGTTGCTTAGCGTATATACGTGGGGCACCATCTGACCTACGTATATGCGTTGCAGTGACGTTCCCATATCCGTGGGATCGGGGCGTTACAGGATTGTTTGAGACGTTCAGTATCATATAGGATTCAATTTGGATTCATTGCTACAGCCAGAGTGCTATTCATCTTGCTAAAGATCACAGGTATCACAAGCGGATGAAGCACATTGATGTGAGATTTTACAAGATACGTCAGTGGGTCATGGATGATAAGATGATCGATTTGATAAAAATAAGCACGAAGAAGAATCAAGCTGACATGATGACGAAGACCATCCTGGTGGAGAAGTTTAGAGTATCTTTGAACTTCATCAAGGTTCTCCAAAGATAAAATGACAAATGGACTCTTGGGAGGGAGCCATGTGAAGTCACAAAAAGGGGGAGAAAGGAAGGCGAATGAAGCAGATGTCAATTTCTACAGAGGGACTCAATGACATGAGTCAAGATGGAGATTATTAGTATTTGAAGTACCTCATATTCATTGGAGAAGAATTTAGATTTTTTAGCAGTTTTCTAATACGGATCTGTCTCCTGTTTTAGTTTGAATGCGGGTTTTCTATTTCTCTAAGGAGGTGCAGATTTGAGTTTGCGTTGGACAAGGATCATGTTAAGTGCCTATATAAAGCCCTCAGAGGTGGCCTTTTGAAGGTGTGTTAAGAATTCAAGAGAAATTCTAGAATTCTACCATTGAGAGTTGTGAGAGAGATCATTTTAACTCTTGTATTTTCTTCGATAAATATTTCTCCTCTCCTCCCCATGGACGTAGGCACATTGTCGAATCACGTTAAACCTTGTGTTTTTTATTTGTGTGGTGACAGCTTGCTAGTGATAGATCTTCTACGCTTTCGCTTCTTTGACTCGGTGTTTCTCTGTTGTTTGATCGGTGATAGATTATTAACAACTTGATCAAAGAGTAAAACACTCCCAAACACCTTTGACAAATAGCCTATTGATTCCCCGCAAAATGTACAATCTGCAAGTCCTATTTTACCACCAAATTGCCACCATTAACTATAAGTCTAACTTGTGTTGTGATGAAATTGATATGCTCGATACCAATAATTGCGTGCATAACTCAGGATACCATACTTATTATGATGCCAATAGGTTGGAGATACGAGATCTCCATCGACGACCTCAAGCACGCCATGAGATCAATTACCTTGAGTATACAAGATGAATATTAAAAGATATAAGAAGAACACAAAATTTAACGTGGTTCGGCCTAATTTTGGCCTACATCCATGGGGAGACACTTGAGAAAGCTTTATTAATAAACTTGATATAAAGAGACCTAACCTTCCTCTTAATGACACAAGAGTATTCACTTTTCTCTTGAATCTACGCTTAGATTGTAAGAGTATACCTTTTTTCTATGCGCATTCACCTTGCTCCTCTCATTCTTGGTCTTTTAGGACCTTATATTGTTATTCACCACAATTTTCTTTTACTCTTCTGCTCTAATTTACAATGCTGGATTACAATCTTTATTATAGAATTTTACAGTACAACTCCTGTTTAGCCTATGAGATGTTCTTGACTATTGGATGCTTGAATAAATCTTAATCAATCTTATTAGGAGTTGATCTCCTTGATCTAGAAAAATTCTAGACTCTTTAAACTTTAGAAACAAATCTTTATTGAATAAGAATTGAATCCTATTCATACTTCTCCTGAAAAAAAAACTCGCAATCACCTTGATTTGCTTCTTATGCTTCAAGCCATTGTCTTCTCCAACTCAATTGGAGTTTCTTGGACCATCATCTCCTCTTGAAAAATAAGACAAAATCCTAACAATCTCCACCTTGACTTGCTTTCAAGCATTTAGTAAACATCTTGGTATTTTAGATTACTACTTTAATTTTTTCCTTGGTTGTAACTGTACCGTAAAGTTTTCACTCTTGCTCCTCTCCCCGGGGCCTTTGGCTATTTACCGCCATGCCTTAGGCCATCTCGGGCTTTACCCGAATGTACCCTTTCTTTAGTCGTCTTGCAACACTTAGAGTCATTGCAGTTTTCCTTGAATCTTCATCTCGAAGTGAGCTCCCTTCAAGCTTTCATTGAAACTCTCTAACCTAGTTTCTTTCCCTTAACTTGCATTGCATCACCACTGCCACCAGCCAATTACGCTTTGTGGTGCCTTCCCGGCCATGGGGCCCCAACCAATCTTGAGGCAATTCGCCTCTAATTCTGTCATATTCTTGCCAACTTTACATGAATATTATCAAGAACTAGACGTACCATAGCCTTTCACCGATCACTTGGTAATTGTCCACCTTCCGTTGATGTTTTAACCAAGAAACTTTTCGTCTTCATATAACTATCATGGTCTTATCGGGTCTTCCCGCCACACACTGTCATGGTCTTCCTTCCATCAATTAGGGCTATTATCCACCACTGCATTGATGTTTACCAGATCAATTGCACTGTTATTGATGATCTGCAAATCTGATAGATCCGCCAATGTCTGCAATAATCTCATTGTGTCACAACTAGTCCGTCGTAACTTTGATTGTAATCTCTGTCGATTCCTTTACGGAACCATGTAGAACCTGCACCAAACCTTGAAATTTACTCGATCTGCACCCACCATTGCATTCAGAATACTAAAAGGCATAAGGTTTGATACCTGGATCGTCCGACTATGATTGCACGATTTACCTTCATCAATCTCGTCCATTGATCATCTTCATCACCCTCAGCTTTTTTTCTTTCACTTGCTGTCACAGCAAGCCTCCATGGGATGCCTTGTGTGATGCCTTCGTAAGCTCGTCTTGCTGTTTGCCATTGGCGATAATCTGATCATCGTTGTTGTATCTTTCGTGTTCAGATCTGAGCATCATTGAGTCTTGATGACTCTACCTTGATCATTATACTCCAAAAGTCATTGATCTTTATCTTAGAATAAATCTGAACTTTCTTATTGTCTTCTTCATCTTGATGCCTCCGCCAAACTCCATCAACTTAACATCTTCTTCTTCGTCTAGAGCACTCGAGTCTTGAGTGAACACTATCAGCTCTGATACCATTTGTTGTGACAAAATTGATATGCTTGATACCAATTATTGCGTGCATAACCTAGAATACCATACTTACTACCAAAAGTTGGGAGATACGAGATCCCCACAGACAATCTCAAGCATGCCATAAGATCGATTACCTCGAGCACACAAGATGAATATTAAAATATATAAGAAGAAGAACGCACAATTTAACGTGGCTCGGCCCAAATTTGGCCTATGTCCATGGGGAGAGAACTTGAGAGAGTTTTATTAATAAACTTCATATAAAGAGATCTAACATTTCTCTTGATGACACAAGAATATTCACCTTTTCCTTAAATCTACACCTAAATTACAAGAGTAAACTTTCTCTCTATGCACCTTCAGCTTGCTCCTCTCTTCTTGGCTTTTTAGGGCCTAACATTATTGTTCACTGTAACTTCTTTTGCTCTTCTACTCCAATTTATATTGCTGGCTTACAATCTTTATTTATAGAATTTTATAATACAATTCCTATTTGGACTATGAGATGATCTTGACCATTGGATGCTTGAAGAATCTAGATTAATCTTATTAGGAGTTGATTCCTTAATCTAGAAGGATTCTAGGCTCTTTAAACTTTAGAAATAATTCTTTATTGAATAGGAATTGAATCATATTCATACTCCTCCTGAAAAGGAAACTCACAATCACTTTGATTTGCTTCTTCTGCTTTAAGCCATCATCTTCTCTAACTCAATTGAATTTTCTTGTACTATCATCTCCTCTTGAAAAATACGACAATCCTAATAAAACTTATGTTTCGTTATTAACATAATATTTTGGAAAGTACAATACATAAATTCTTCAAGAACTTGGAAAATTGCAATGCACCATATAAATATAGAGATAGACTTGTGTCATTCTAGAAGGATTCGAGGCCAAATCATTCTTACTCAAATACAACCCTATGATATCCGAATGCAAGATTCATTCTGTTGAACTTGATCTACATTATTCCAAGTAAGTAGAAACAAAAAAAAATCATGTATTTTGAATATTTTTTGCTCATCTATCAAATAGGCAGAAAATGAAAATGTGTGCGTGTGTGTGCGCGGGCGCTGGGGGGTTTGAGAAATGGTGACCTGTAAGGAGCAAGAGCTCAAACGAACCCAAGGCCAAGGCTGATCTCTTGACTGTTCGCGGTGACATTGTCGACCTTTCTAGTTTTGGACTTCTTTCAATGGAAGTCCTTAGGCTTATGCACTAACTCCAACTATTTTTCATAGTGTTTCAACAATAAAACATTTAGGGGTTGTTTATTTGCTAAGAAGAACACGTAATACTCGAAGTCAGTTTCATAGAAGTACTTGAAAGATCTCCGGGCACTTTAATAATCACTTCTAGCAATGTTTGCATCAAAGTTTTACCCTTAAGTACTCTTAGACTTCACTTTTTTTTAACACGAAAATGACATTGAAGTAATATCTACTTATATTTCTAGCATTGTTTGCTAGATAAATGATCTGATTATCAAAAGGTTTATTTTATTAATACCCCGTTAAACTTTCAGGGTTTTCTTAGAAATAACTCTTTCAACTATTTGCTTCTCATTTTAGCTCATAATGTCGTTACCGGTGACCTGCAAATGACTTTCTTGCTCCTCTCCGCACAAAAGAAACACATGAAAGGCACATGATGAACTAAGAGTAATTTCATCTTAAAATTGTTGGCCCAGAGGCCTTCCACTCTAGTTTTGATGATGATTAATTCATGTAGTTATGTTTACTAATAATCTTGTGATGTTTAGTTTCAGATCCTTAATCAAGATATTAGTAGGTGATTAGCTTCAACAAAGATGTTTTAGAGCTTCTCACATGGTGATTCAAGAGCCCGAGCATCAAGATCATATATAGCACTCGTTGGAGTCAAGCTCGGTGGATCACGGTTTGGATCGAGTCGGCTTGAAGACGAAGTTCGTCAAGAAGATTTCGGTGCATAGTTTAATTTTTATTTTAGATCCATTTGTAAAGAATAGATAGTGTGATATACTCAAGTTCACAACGCACACAATTGTTTATGTTTCATGTTTTTGTTCTCAGTTTTTGATTTAACCGATCTTGATTTTCATGAATAGATAGTATCAATACAAGTTTACATTGTTTAAATGTATATTAGATATGTTCTATATACATGTATGCTTCATATCTTAAATAAACTTATTTTGATATGCCTATTCATGTGTTTGGAGTTTTGTGTTTTAACAAAACATATTTTCAGATTTAATGTCAAAAACAATGATATATATATATATATATATATATATATATATATATATATATATATTATATATATATATATATATATATATATATATATATATTATATATATATATATATATATCTTTTATGTATATTGGATTATATCCATATACAACATGCTTAAAATTGTTTAAATATCATGTTTTTGTATTTGAATAAATTTTGAAAAAATCGGATTTCCATTTGAAAAATCCAAGTTTTAGAAAATATAGTTTTTAGTTTTCGGCAAAATTTGTAAGTCACAAAAATGGTTCAAAATGTTTGTAATTTGTATTGAAATTTTTCACACAAGTTTTTATATTAATGTATTATACTGAACTTATTTTTGTGGATTTTTAGAGATTTTATGGGATTTATTTCGTATTTAAAAACTAAGTTTTTCTGTCCTAAAATCTGTTTCTGCCAAGCTCTGGCGATCGACCGACCGGTCGACCGGATCAGGAGCCGGTCAACCGGAATGGTCGACCGGACATGCACACAAACGTGCACGCAGCCAGCCTCTTGGGCCGGTCGACCAAGCGGTCAACCGACTGAAGGCAACCCACTCTCTGGTTGCCCCGGTCGACCGGCCAGAGAGCCGTTGCTCTCTGATTCAGGGCCCGGTCGACCAGGCAGTCGAATGAAAAGCGCAACGGTCGAATTTTAACTGTTGGCCGGTCGACCGGAAGGTCAATTCTGACCATAAACGGCTGCCAACGGCTAATTTTTTATGGGGTCTATAAAACCCCATTGGTGGGCTGATTTGGTTAAGGTTTTTGAAGAGCAAAAATTCTTACTTCTCTAGTATTTTATACAAGTTTTCAAAAGTGTTTTTGGAGCCAAAAAAGATTCATCTTTATTTGTTTTAAAGGGTTGAAAAAATCAAAGAAAATTGGATATTTGGGAAATTGCTTTTGATCTTCATTTCAAACTATTCTAGTTGTTTTCTCAATCATTTTCTTTGAGTTTTTGATTTCTAAACTTTTTGTTTTCCACACTTGAGCCATATCATTCTATCCTATCTATTAGGATCTTTTATTTGTGGGAAAATTTAGTTTGTGATTGTGGAAACCACCAAGATTGTAAACCCTCCTTATTTGTTGTATCCCTCCTGTGTAGAGGTTGATTTTGGAGTGGTGATTTGCTCCCTCTAGTGAGAGATGGAGATTGTGTTTTGCTCCCTCTAGTGTGAGGTGGAGTTGGTGTTGGAATCCCTCAAGTGTGAGGTGATTAATTTGTATTGGCTAAGTGTCTACCCCTCTTGTGTGAGGTAGTGTTTGTGTTGCCTCTGTGAGAGGTTGTATTTGTAATACCCCTCTCCCGGAATACGTGCTTAGTTACGTATTCAGTCTTTCGACCGTATTTTCCGATTTACCTTCCGTATTTGACCGATTTTAATTTCAAATATCGTTTTCCACTATTTTAGATTTTATGTGATTTTCTGGAATTTTCTGGAATTAAAATGAATTTCTTCAAGACCGGTGTCGGCCAGTATCGCTGACCGATTTCCGAATTTTTATCTTCCAAACTGTTAAGAATTTCTAGAAAGTCCTTTAGACATTATTGCTTAGAATCATATTTCCTACTTATACTCTTTTTCTGAGAATTTTATAAATTTATGAAAATCCTTTCGGAGTCGGTAAATTACTGATTCCAAGATTTTTAACTAAAAATCTATACAGTATTTCTTCAAACGAATTTCACCATTGGTCTTCAAATATTATTCTTGATTTTTGGTAAAATTTTCAGACCATTCCAAAATACTTGAAATTCGGACATTTTTTTCAAAAATTGCAAAATTCCAATTCCACTTCATTTCCACCTCATTTCCCACTCACCACTTCACCTAACCCCACTAACTCTCTCTCCTTCTCATGGCCGCCAAGTGGCATGGGAGGGGACACCTCACCCCTTCTTTTTGCAAGAAAACCCTTCCCTTTCACTTTAATTCCTCTCCCTTTACAAAAATCACAAACCTATATATGCATTGTCATTTGCAAATTGCCCTTTTTCTCATTTCTTCACCAAGAGAAGAAATCTTCTTCAAAATTCCCTTCTCCTTCCTCAACAACCCTAGCTCCAAAATCACCCAAATCCCTTCACTTCCACCTCAAGATCTCAAGGGTTTTCATCTAGGGCTTCATCAAGGGAGCTCAGATTCAACCATCACTTCCCAAGACAACACCTAAGGGGAATTCTTCAACCCTAGCTTCAACATCAAGTGTGGATTGGAGCCATCTTCTCTACCTTGGATCAAGACTCAAATCCAACCTATCCTAGTGAGTTTCTTACTCACAAGACCTAGTTAACACTCCACATGCTTAGGGTAGAGATCCATGTACACCTATAACATAAAAATCCAATTTTTAGGTCATCTAAGCTCAAATCCAACCTCTCATGTCAATATATCACACACCAAAGCTAGACCCTGTTCTGGTGTACTTGTAGTAGTAGATCAGGTCCTCTAGTGCCACAAAAATCCTATTTTTAGACTGATAGAACCAACCAAGGTGAAATCTGATTTTTCTGCCTTAACAGCAGCAGATTTCAGAGGATCGGTCGACCGGCAGTCGACCGATCACTCTACCGACGTGCACAGCGTGCACAATTTTGAGTTGGCGGTCGACCGGCAGTCGACCGACCACTCGACCGGCTTAGGGAATTAGGGTGGACCAGTCGACCGACAGTCGACCGGCCAAAACCTGGAGCTCACGCACTTTGTACGGTCGACCGGCAGTCGACCGGCACTCGACCGCCTTTGAAAATCCCAGTCGACCGGCAGTCGACCGGAGGTCGACCGTTAGGCCAAATCCTGGGACAGATTTTCAGACTCCCTTCCTTTCTAATTTTTGATATTCCCCTGATATATGTATGCTGTTTTAGCCTTGTTTATGCTTCATACCTGTACTGCATGACTTGCTACCTGATGGATCTTGCTTTATTATGCTTCATGACTCATGTTACATATTGCTATTCCATATCATGTTAAATATGAAATATCACCTCCCCTTCATGCTATCACTCAAACACCAAGCATGATATACCCGACCTTTATATAAAATATACCAACTTACATGGGGACAGGGGGAAATATGCGGAATATCGATATGTGTTCGTGTTTACAGTGGTATTAGGTTGTGCACTATATTTTCCGGTCTTACCTGCGGTACTCCAGGGGACCGAGGGGAGTGCTTCCTCCCTTTCCTGTTTACTGTCATGACAAGGGCATACATAAGACCCTCCTGTTAGCCTAGCGGCAGGTTCCGTCTTCAAGCAACGGAACAATACTGGGCCGTGGTCCCGGGCATGCACGGGACCCACTGTAAACATAGTTCGTCGATACAACCGCTGTTTCCAATAACAACCTTGTTTCACTAGGATATGGATCTATGTGCTCTGGGACGCTGGGTCACATAGCTAGATATCACAGTAAGACAAGTAATAATAATAAGACATTATTTGTAGATTTATTGCATATGACTTTATCTTTCTTAGTTTACATCTCTTGTCATACATTGTTACTTAGTACTATTTCATTATCTCTATTCATGATCCTTGCCACTTGGCTATCTTTTATTTGTTGTATTATGTCTTGACCCTTTGGATTTGCATATTCAGATTCTGAGGCTTGGGACGAAGTGGAGCCTTCCACAGAGGACTTGGCTTACCTAGGAGAGCAGGCTGACCAGCTCTAGATCTATCCTGCCCGACACTTCTTTTTGGTTCACGGATCTCCATCCTTACGTGAGCACTTTTGTATTTTTGATTGTATATCGTTCTTTTTGGACTTGGGTTGTGATAAAGGACACTTGTAAAGTGATTTTGCTTATCATATGTAACACCCCGATTCCACTGATACGGGGACGTCACTGCAACGTATATACGCAAGTCAGAGGTACCTTCACGTATATACGCTAAGCATCAGTACAGGCAAGAATCAGAGTACGACTAGGGAGATACAGTAGTCGACTTATGAAGGGGTTAGTCGACTAGGAAAATGAGGTAGTCGACTATAGGGTTCAAGTCGACTAGGAAAAGGGAGTAGTCGACTATAGAAGACTACGTTTCAAAGAGTTAGTCGACTAGGGAAAGGGATTAGTCGACTAATGAAGGATCAAGTCGACTGACAGAGTAAAAACAGAAAACAGAACTCTGTCAAGGAGGATGGTGGTTTTGATTTTGTGGAGAGGTTGTGTGGTGGTAGTTTTGGAAAAGGTAAAGAAGAAGGTGGAGGCTATGGTGAAGTTGTGGAGTTGGGGTGGTTTCCATGGAGATGGAGAAGGAGGAAGATGAAGGTAAAGGGTTGGAGAAATTGTAGGGGTTGTTGTGGTGGTGGAGATGAAGGAGGAGTTGGAGATGGTTAAGGCTTTGGTGAAGTGATGAAGAGATGAATGAAATGAAATGGAGAAGGAGAGGTATTTATAGAGTTTTGGATTTGGGAAGGTGATGCAAATAAAGAAAAGAGAGGGGGCTATTTGCAAAATGGGAGGGGGTGAGGTGTTTCTCTTGGCCAATGGTGGCTTGCCATGGTGAGGGGTGAGGTGGAATGGAAGTGTGTGGAAGTTGGTGAGGTGGAGAAAATGGAAGTTTGGAGAAGTTTCTAGAAGCTTTGGAGAAAACTTAGGATGGAAGTAACTTAGGGTGGAAGTAAAAGAAAATAAAGAAAATAGAAAAAGAAAATAAAAAGGGAAGATATTTTGGTGGAGAAGCTTGTTGGAGAAGCTAAAGGAAACTTGGAGTGCAAGTAAAAGGAAACTTGGAGAAGAAGAAATGGAAGCTTCTAGAATATGGTGGAAGTTGGAATTTTGGAGAAAAGTCAAAGCTTGTGGAGGAAGCTAAAAAAATAAAGAAAATGAAAAAGGAAAAGAAATTAAAAGTGAAGATATTCTCTTGGAAGAGAAAATAAAAATAATGAAAGTGGCGAATTCCCGGATTCGGTTGCGGATGCGGCAAACATTCGGAAAAATACCGAAATCGTCCCGAAATCAAGTATCTCGGAACGACCCGAAATAATTATCAAAAATCAAGAATATTATATTGAGAATAATGGTGAAATTCGTTTTAAGAAACACTATATAGTTTTAAAACTAAAAATCCCGGATACTGGCCGTTACCGACTCCGGTGGAATTTTCATAAAATCAATAAATCCTCAGAAAAAGAATGTAGGTAGAAAATATGATTCTAAGAAATAATGTCTAAAGAACCATTATAAAATTCCAAGCTGTTTGTAAATAAAAATCCAGGAATCGGTCAGCGACACTGGCCGACACCGGTTTTGAAGAGATTCCATTTAATCCAGGAAAATTTCAGAAAATCATATAAAATCTAAAATATTGGAAAATAATATTTAAAACTGAAATCGGTCAAATACAAGAAGTAAATAAAAAAATACGATCGAAAAAACTGAATACGTAACTAAGTACGTATTCCGGGAATGGGGTATTACAATCCACCCACCTTACAAAAAATTGCGTCCTCGCAATTTCGATAAGGGGTAAATTGAACACAAAGGGGACAAAGGTGGAATAGAGGCTTCATAAAACCAAAACAGGGTAAAGGATGGAAAGGATTAGGAATCAAAGGAAGGATAGTCAAGAAATAGATAACTCTGCACTTGTAGTTGGAATGTATAACCAAGACTCAAGCGTTCCAGTTGCAAAATTATTTCCATTAATTTTGCCATCTGGACGTACTGAGGAAGTTAGAGCCTAAGCTCTGATACCACCCTGTAACGCCCCGATTCCACTGATACGGGGACGTCACTGCAACGTATATACGCAAGTCAGAGGTACCTTCACGTATATACGCTAAGCATCAGTACAGGCAAGAATCAGAGTACGGAAGCAAGTGGTGCATTATACATTCCAACACATGAGTACAATTACAAAGTTATCACCAGAAGTGATCCAATATTACATGAATATTACATCACTGATATGCGCAATTGCGGGAATACAAGGAAATGAACAAGTTCTGGACGGTCTGCTGGAGATCCACGCTACCGCTACGCCACTCTGATCAGCAACAGGAAGAATCCACACGCTCCTAGCTCCATAACCTGGACGTGAGGTCCAGGGGAGTCAATGACACTCCCCAGGCGAGTGGGATAGAATGCCAAGTGGCGAAGCAAGGACAAGCACAAGTGTGCATATAACAATTGATACCAAGTAAGAAGTACTCAGGAGTAGGTAGGTTAGAACATGTATGAACAGGTATAGCATAATAATCATAAAACAGGAAATCCGATATAAAGCTGATTACAAGCAAGATTGATTTTATATGCTTAGGTCACGGTCACATGAGACTAGTACATCGAAGGAATAATCCAAACAAGGAAACCCTCATATATATACCTTGATCTCATGCCACCGTAATATAAGCGTATAGAATCAAAGTTGCAAATCATATAACAGTCAAAACAAGAATACATCTCGGAAATCATAACAATAATAACAAGGTCCATAACATGTGTAACAGGAGTCATGACAGATGGACATAACAGGTATTATATTATTATTATTACTCGTCTGACCCATATATCTCGGTATGTGTCTAGGTGTGCACCCCAACACACATACATCCATATATAGCTAGGCGAGGGTTGTTAACGGAAGCAGATGGAGAACTGATAACACTTCTTATAGTAATTCCCTTTCACCTGGGTCCGGTGTTGGAGGTCAATAATCCCCCTATTCAGTAAAAACAGATTCACTACCGCCAGTATATATATATATATATATATATATATATATATATATATATATATATATATATATATATATATATATATACTTTTATGTTATTACTATAAGCAAGGTATCATTCCGGCATCCATCACTTCCTCCCATAACCCATACAAGTTGTAGCTTATTAACATAATTATCAGATTTCGGGAATGAGCAATAACATAACAGTAATACATAACAGTGATCAGTACATAACAGTAATCAGGTACTACATTCCCTCTATCATGATAATTATAAGAATCAAGTGTATCATACTGGGTTTTAAGTGATAGCATGACAGGATGGTGATAACACACTAGATGTCAGGTGATATACATGTGTTAAAAGGAAACATGAAACTAACAAGTCTGAAATAATGACAAGTGGTAACATGGAAGTGACTCAAAGTCCAACGACCACGAAGGGTCGGCCACGCATGATATAAAAGCGGTAAAAGACATATAAACATGAAATAGAAATATGAAGCGAAATACTTATCGACCGAGAACTCAAATAGAGGCGAGAGAAAGCGAGACTACTCGCATAATCAAAGAAATAGGAGGATAGCGAGAACACTCGCATAATCAATGAAAGTAAGCGGATAGCGAGAACACTCGCCTAAATCACCAGAAACGCCGAAAGATCTGAAGTCCATGGAACTCGGGACGCGCCATAAATCCACAGCAAACAGGCAGGATTAGTCGACTAGGGAGATACAGTAGTCGACTTATGAAGGGGTTAGTCGACTAGGAAAATGAGGTAGTCGACTATAGGGTTCAAGTCGACTAGGAAAAGGGAGTAGTCGACTATAGAAGACTACGTTTCAAAGAGTTAGTCGACTAGGGAAAGGGATTAGTCGACTAATGAAGGGATCAAGTCGACTGACAGAGTAAAAACAGAAAACAGAACTCTGTCAAGGAGGATGGTGGTTTTGATTTTGTGGAGAGGTTGTGTGGTGGTAGTTTTGGAAAAGGTAAAGAAGAAGGTGGAGGCTATGGTGAAGTTGTGGAGTTGGGGTGGTTTCCATGGAGATGGAGAAGGAGGAAGATGAAGGTAAAGGGTTTGGAGAAATTGTAGGGGTTGTTGTGGTGGTGGAGATGAAGGAGGAGTTGGAGATGGTTAAGGCTTTGGTGAAGTGATGAAGAGATGAATGAAATGAAATGGAGAAGGAGAGGTATTTATAGAGTTTTGGATTTGGGAAGGTGATGCAAATAAAGAAAAGAGAGGGGGCTATTTGCAAAATGGGAGGGGGTGAGGTGTTTCTCTTGGCCAATGGTGGCTTGCCATGGTGAGGGGTGAGGTGGAATGGAAGTGTGTGGAAGTTGGTGAGGTGGAGAAAATGGAAGTTTGGAGAAGTTTCTAGAAGCTTTGGAGAAAACTTAGGATGGAAGTAACTTAGGGTGGAAGTAAAAGGAAAATAAAGAAAATAGAAAAAGAAAATAAAAAGGAAGATATTTTGGTGGAGAAGCTTGTTGGAGAAGCTAAAGGAAACTTGGAGTGCAAGTAAAAGGAAACTTGGAGAAGAAGAAATGGAAGCTTCTAGAATATGGTGGAAGTTGGAATTTTGGAGAAAAGTCAAAGCTTGTGGAGGAAGCTAAAAAAATAAAGAAAAATGAAAAAGGAAAAGAAATTAAAAGTGAAGATATTCTCTTGGAAGAGAAAATAAAAATAATGAAAGTGGCGAATTCCCGGGATTCGGTTGCGGATGCGGCAAACATTCGGAAAAATACCGAAATCGTCCCGAAATCAAGTATCTCGGAACGACCCGAAATAATTATCAAAAATCAAGAATATTATATTGAGAATAATGGTGAAATTCGTTTTAAGAAACACTATATAGTTTTAAAACTAAAAATCCCGGATACTGGCCGTTACCGACTCCGGTGGAATTTTCATAAAATCAATAAATCCTCAGAAAAAGAATGTAGGTAGAAATATGATTCTAAGAAATAATGTCTAAAGAACCATTATGAAATTCTAAGCTGTTTGTAAAATAAAAATCCAGGAATCGGTCAGCGACACTGGCCGACACCGGTTTTGAAGAGATTCCATTTAATCCAGGAAAATTCCAGAAAATCATATAAAATCTAAAATATTGAAAAATAATATTTAAAACTGAAATCGGTCAAATACAAGAAGTAAATGAAAAAAATACGATCGAAAAAACTGAATACGTAACTAAGTACGTATTCCGGGAATGGGGTATTACATCATAACTTGTGCAACTTTGTATTTATATTTTGTAAGTTGGCATATGATTATACCACGCTGTGTGTGTTGTACTCTGATACTTGTTGTACTTATGCTTAGCGTATATACGTGGGGGCACCATCTGGCCTACGTATATGCGTTGCAGTGACGTCCCCGTATCTTTGGGATCGGGGCGTTACAGGTTGGTATCAGAGCCTAGGCTCTCAAACCTAAAAGTACAACCAAGTGGCAAATTCTAGTGATTTGCTAATGCCAACTACAATGTACAAAGTTATATAGTCCTTCTTGACTTCGTCCTTGATTCACTCCTCGTATCCTAAACTCCTCCCCTTTGTTTCCAATTCCAGATCTTATCCCTTTCGGTATGGAGAGACGTTCGGGTCGCAACAATGTCGGGCAAGTACCGAATGGACCCGTAGGAGGAGAGGGTGCTGATGTCCTGAGGATCATTCAGACTATGCTGGGAAACCAGCAACAGCAGATGGAGAATCAGCAGCAGCAGACTGAGCTCCTCAGGCAGGAGTTGGCAGCCCCGAAGGAGCAGAAGCCGGGGAACATCTCAGACTTCCGACGGCTACAGCCGGCCGTATTCACGGGAGTCGAGAGGCCATTGGAGGCTGAACAGTGGTTAACAGACACCACCGATCTGCTGAACGCCGCCAGGGTGCCTAAGGAGAACCAAGTGGAGGTTGCAAAGATACAGCTGAAGGACATAGCCAGGACTTGGTGGCTTGCAGAGGAGGCTCGCTTGAAGAAGCCTATCTCTTGGGATACGTTCTCCAAGAGCTTTTATAGCAGGTTCTTTCCCGCCACTGCTCAGAAAGATATGGAGGAGCAATTCATCAGGCTTCAACAGGGGAACAGATCCGTGGATGAGTATGCTGCAGAATTCCTCAGGCTGAGTCGCTTTGCCCCTTACATGGTGTCAGATGAAGAGAAGAGGGCAAGCAGGTTTCAGCAGGGTTTACAGATGGAGATCCAGATGTTTCTGATGCCCCAGCAGCTGAAGACCTATGCTGAGGTTCTCACCATCGCTCGAGAGGTGGAGCGTGGGTTTCAGAAGAAGCAAGAGAACCAGGCCATGAAGAGGCCGTTTGTGCCGGTGGGCAGAGGAGGACCATCCAGAGCAGCGAAGGTCCAGGCCAGGCAACCATTCAGGGCAGTTCCTTACCAGGTGGCTCGACCAGGTCTTATCTGCAATTTCTGCCAGAAACCAGGACACTCTCAGCAGGATTGCCGGAGGGCAAACGGATGGTGTTTGGTGTGTGGAGCACGAGACCATGCCGTGGAGACCTGTCCGCACAGGAGAGTGGGGTTTGCTAATCAAACCTTGCCGGCACCTCAAGGGCAGAATGTACAGAGGGTACTACCAGGGCCAGTTGGGCAGAGGCACCAGGGACCAGTGATGAGGAGAGCTCTTCCCCTTCCTCCACCGCATGTTGTTCGCCCAGTGCAGAGAGGAGCCAGGACGGCAGCAGGACGTGGTAGAGGTCAGGCCTACAACCTGTCAGCAGAGGAGGCTGAGGCTTCAGAGGAGGTGATTACAGGTAACATCAGAGTTCATTCAATACCTGTTCTCGCTCTCTTCGATTCGGGTGCATCCCACTGTTATATCTCCGACCATTTTGTGGCTGTTCATTCCATACCTGTTAAGGCTTTAGACCACAAGTGGGAGATAAGTACAGGGAATGGGGTAGTTATATCTTCTAGAGTTTGTGCTGACTGTCCAGTGGAGCTTTGTGGGAAGATCTTGGCCATAGATATGCTCGTACTAGACACCAAAGGGTACGACGTGATCTTAGGCATGACTTGGCTCAGTCAGTACTATGCTGTGATCGACTGTAGAGGGAGGAGGATCAATTTCAGAATCCCTCATCAGCCGGAGTTCCAGTTTAGTGGAGAGGTGAAGCCTGCTAAGAAGGAGATTCAGATGACCACTTCGGAGGTTCTGAAGGGAGTGCCAGTGTGGGATGAATTTCCAGAAGTCTTTGCTGAGATTTCAGGACTTCCACCGGAGAGGATAGTGGAGTTCTCCATTGATACAATTCCAGGGACAGCTCCTATATCTAAGGCTCCATACAGGATGGCACCGACGGAGTTGGAGATCCTGAAGAAGCAGTTGCAGGAGTATTCGGACAAGGGATTGATTCGGCCGAGCACTTCACCATGGGGAGCTCCAGTACTCTTGGCGAGTAAGAAGGATGGTGGTAAGAGGCTTTGTATTGATTATAGGGAGTTGAACAAGGTCACCATCAAGAACAAGTATCCCTTGCCCCGGATTGATGATTTATTTGATCAGCTCCATGGAGCCCGTGTATTTTCTAAGTTAGATTTGCAGTCGGGTTACCATCAGCTGAGGGTGAAGAAGGAGGATGTTCCGAAGACTGCATTCAGGACCCGATATGGCCACTATGAATTTCTAGTTATGCCTTTCGGAGTCACCAATGCCCCTGCGGTTTTCATGGATTTGATGAATCGAGTGTTCTCCCCTTACCTAGATCAGTTTGTAGTTGTATTCATAGATGACATCCTGATCTATTCAAGGAATGAGAAGGAGCATGCAGAGCACTTGAGGATTGTGTTGCAGACCCTTCAGCAAGAGCAGCTTCATGCCAAGAGGAGCAAGTGTGAATTCTGGTTGGATAGCATAGCTTTCCTTGGACACATAGTTTCAGCAGAAGGAATTTCAGTTGATCCTAGTAAAGTCCAGGCAGTGCAGAATTGGCCAGTTCCGAAGACGGTGACCGAGATAAAGAGCTTTCTTGGACTAGCCGGATATTACAGACGCTTTGTCCAGGATTTCTCTAGACTTGCAGCTCCGTTGACCAGGCTCACCAGGAAAGGGGAGAGATACTTATGGACAGAAGATTGTGATGCAGCATTTGAGCAGTTGAAGCAGAGGCTTATCACAGCCCCAATCTTGAGGACTCCTTCAGGAAGAGGAGGGATGGTCATTTTCTGTGATGCATCAGGTAAAGGCCTGGGGTGTGTGCTTATGCAACATGATCATGTTATAGCATATGCATCTAGGCAGTTGAAGCCTCATGAGAGGAATTACCCAACTCATGACTTGGAGTTGGCAGCTGTGATATTTGCTTTGAAGATCTGGAGACACTACCTTCTGGGAGACAAAGTGTTGATATACACAGACCACAAGAGCCTCAAGTATATTTTCTCACAGAAGGAGTTAAATATGAGGCAGAGGAGGTGGTTGGAGCTTATGGCGGACTACGATATTGACTTGCAGTATCATCCAGGCAAAGTCAATACCGTACCGGATGCACTGAGCAGGATGCCAGAGAACAGAGTGCTAGTCCACCTCACGCAGCAGAGGGAGTTGATTCAGGAATTCATCAGATTGGATTTGATGTTGGTGCAAGGAGGTGATAAGGCAGGGCAGCTTATGACTTTACAGATCCAGTCATCATTGATAGAGGAGATCAAGGGAGCTCAGAAAGAGGACCCCAGATTGCAGACATTCAGAGCTCAGGTGGAGGCTGGATTGAGGACTGATATTTGCATTCATCCAGATGGTGCATTGTATTTTGGAGATAGACTTTGTGTTCCCCAGGGAGAAGTCAGACAGAAGATTTTGGAGGAAGCTCACAGTTCAGCTTATTCTATACATCCAGGAGGAAACAAGATGTACCAGGACCTGAAGAAGCACTTTTGGTGGAATGCTATGAAGAGGGAGATAGCCCAGTTTGTTGCTAAGTGCTTGGTTTGTCAGCAGATTAAGATCGAGCATCAGAGATCAGCTGGACTTCTTCAACCTTTGCCGATACCCGAGTGGAAATGGGAGCACATCACCATGGACTTCGTGACGGCATTGCCTCGGAGTCCCAGGGGTAATAATGCGGTGTGGGTGATAGTTGATCGCCTCACCAAGTCAGCTCACTTCATACCATTCAGGGTAGGCCAGTCGACAGAGGTTCTGGCAGATAAGTATATGAAGGAGGTGGTTCGTCTGCATGGAGTTCCAGTTAGTATTGTGTCAGATAGAGACACCAGATTCAGATCTCATTTCTGGGAGAGTCTCCAAGAAAGTCTGGGAACTCGTCTGAAATTCAGTACTTCTTATCATCCTCAGACAGACGGACAATCTGAGAGGACTATCCAGATCCTTGAAGATATGTTGAGGGCTTGCATGATTGACTTTGGGGGATCTTGGGAAGACCATCTTCACTTGGCTGAGTTTTCATATAACAACAGCTACCAGGCAAGTATTAAGATGGCACCCTTTGAGGCATTGTATGGTAGGAAGTGCCGATCACCGATTTGTTGGGATGAAGTCGGTGAGAGGAGTCTTTTGGGACCAGAGATTCTGATGCAGACTACAGAGAAAGTCAGGGTTATCAGAAATCATCTCAGGGCTGCTCAGAGTAGGCAGAAGAGTTGGGCAGACACTCGGAGGAGGCCATTGGAGTTTCAGACCGGTGATCATGTGTTCTTGAAGATATCACCCACCAGAGGAGTGATCCGGTTCGGTACACGTGGGAAGCTGAGTCCGAGATATATTGGCCCATTCGAGATCCTGGATCGTGTGGGAGATGTGTCCTATAGATTGGCATTACCGCCATCTTTGGACGGGGTGCATAATGTCTTCCACGTGTCTCAGTTGAGGAAGTATGTCAGGGATGACAGCCATATTCTGGATCATTCCGAGCTGGAGCTACAACCGGATTTATCATACCAAGAACAGCCGTTGGCCATTCTGGATAGGAGTGTCAAGACACTGAAGAACAGAGCTATTCCATTGGTATTGGTGTCATGGAACAGGCATGCGCCAGGAGAGGCCACTTGGGAGCGTGAGGACGTTATCCGGGAGCGTTATCCTCAACTTTTCACATCTTGATTGGGTAAGACTCTTTTCTTCTACTCTTCTTTACCGTTATCTTTCCTTGTATCCATATCTATCTGTTGCTTTTCCTGTTATCTTTCACCTTATGAAATTTCGAGGACGAAATTTTTGTAAGGTGGGTAGATTGTAATACCCCTCTCCCGGAATACGTGCTTAGTTACGTATTCAGTCTTTCGACCGTATTTTCCGATTTACCTTCCGTATTTGACCGATTTTAATTTCAAATATCGTTTTCCACTATTTTAGATTTTATGTGATTTTCTGGAATTTTCTGGAATTAAAATGAATTTCTTCAAGACCGGTGTCGGCCAGTATCGCTGACCGATTTCCGAATTTTTATCTTCCAAACTGTTAAGAATTTCTAGAAAGTCCTTTAGACATTATTGCTTAGAATCATATTTCCTACTTATAATCTTTTTCTGAGAATTTTATAAATTTATGAAAATCCTTTCGGAGTCGGTAAATTACTGATTCCAAGATTTTTAACTAAAAATCTATACAGTATTTCTTCAAACGAATTTCACCATTGGTCTTCAAATATTATTCTTGATTTTTGGTAAAATTTTCAGACCATTCCAAAATACTTGAAATTCGGACATTTTTTTCAAAAATTGCAAAATTCCAATTCCACTTCATTTCCACCTCATTTCCCACTCACCACTTCACCTAACCCCACTAACTCTCTCTCCTTCTCATGGCCGGCCAAGTGGCATGGGAGGGGACACCTCACCCCTTCTTTTTGCAAGAAAACCCTTCCCTTTCACTTTAATTCCTCTCCCTTTACAAAAATCACAAACCTATATATGCATTGTCATTTGCAAATTGCCCTTTTTCTCATTTCTTCACCAAGAGAAGAAATCTTCTTCAAAATTCCCTTCTCCTTCCTCAACAAACCCTAGCTCCAAAATCACCCAAATCCCTTCACTTCCACCTCAAGATCTCAAGGGTTTTCATCTAGGGCTTCATCAAGGGAGCTCAGATTCAACCATCACTTCCCAAGACAACACCTAAGGGAATTCTTCAACCCTAGCTTCACATCAAGTGTGGATTGGAGCCATCTTCTCTACCTTGGATCAAGACTCAAATCCAACCTATCCTAGTGAGTTTCTTACTCACCAAGACCTAGTTAACACTCCACATGCTTAGGGTAGAGATCCATGTACACCTATAACATAAAAATCCAATTTTTAGGTCATCTAAGCTCAAATCCAACCTCTCATGTCAATATATCACACACCAAAGCTAGACCCTGTTCTGGTGTACTTGTAGTAGTAGATCAGGTCCTCTAGTGCCACAAAAATCCTATTTTTAGACTGATAGAACCAACCAAGGTGAAATCTGATTTTTCTGCCTTAACAGCAGCAGATTTCAGAGGATCGGTCGACCGGCAGTCGACCGATCACTCTACCGACGTGCACAGCGTGCACAATTTTGAGTTGGCGGTCGACCGGCAGTCGACCGACCACTCGACCGGCTTAGGGAATTAGGGTGGACCAGTCGCCCGACAGTCGACCGGCCAAAACCTGGAGCTCACGCACTTTGTACGGTCGACCGGCAGTCGACCGGCACTCGACCGCCTTTGAAAATCCCAGTCGACCGGCAGTCGACCGAGGTCGACCGTTAGGCCAAATCCTGGGACAGATTTTCAGACTCCCTTCCTTTCTAATTTTTGATATTCCCCTGATATATGTATGCTGTTTTAGCCTTGTTTATGCTTCATACCTGTACTGCATGACTTGCTACCTGATGGATCTTGCTTTATTATGCTTCATGACTCATGTTACATATTGCTATTCCATATCATGTTAAATATGAAATATCACCTCCCCTTCATGCTATCACTCAAACACCAAGCATGATATACCCGACCTTTATATAAAATATACCAACTTACATGGGGACAGGGGGAAATATGCGGAATATCGATATGTGTTCGTGTTTACAGTGGTATTAGGTTGTGCACTATATTTTCCGGTCTTACCTGCGGTACTCCAGGGGACCGAGGGGAGTGCTTCCTCCCTTTCCTGTTTACTGTCATGACAAGGGCATACATAAGACCCTCCTGTTAGCCTAGCGGCAGGTTCCGTCTTCAAGCAACGGAACAATACTGGGCCGTGGTCCCGGGCATGCACGGGACCCACTGTAAACATAGTTCGTCGATACAACCGCTGTTTCCAATAACAACCTTGTTTCACTAGGATATGGATCTATGTGCTCTGGGACGCTGGGTCACATAGCTAGATATCACAGTAAGACAAGTAATCATAATAAGACATTATTTGTAGATTTATTGCATATGACTTTATCTTTCTTAGTTTACATCTCTTGTCATACATTGTTACTTAGTACTATTTCATTATCTCTATTCATGATCCTTGCCACTTGGCTATCTTTTATTTGTTGTATTATGTCTTGACCCTTTGGATTTGCATATTCAGATTCTGAGGCTTGGGACGAAGTGGAGCCTTCCACAGAGGACTTGGCTTACCTAGGAGAGCAGGCTGACCAGCTCTAGATCTATCCTGCCCGACACTTCTTTTTGGTCACGGATCTCCATCCTTACGTGAGCACTTTTGTATTTTTGATTGTATATCGTTCTTTTGGACTTGGGTTGTGATAAAGGACACTTGTAAAGTGATTTGCTTATCATAACTTGTGCAACTTTGTATTTATATTTTGTAAGTTGGCATATGATTATACCACGCTGTGTGTGTTGTACTCTGATACTTGTTGTACTTATGCTTAGCGTATATACGTGGGGGCACCATCTGGCCTACGTATATGCGTTGCAGTGACGTCCCCGTATCTTTGGGATCGGGGCGTTACAGTATTGGTTGAGAGAGGAGTTGTGTACTCTCGGTTGTAGTTGCCCCAAATCCTTAGTGGAGGTTCCCTGTATGGGAGTCCTGTGTGGACTAGTTAGTGGATTAGAAATCCTTCTGGGTGAAGGCGGGGACGTAGAGCTGGGTGCTCGAACCTTGAAACAAATCTTATTGTTTGTGTTTGATCCATTGACTCTAACTCTCTCTCTTTATATTGTGTCATTGCATCATTTCATATTGCTCATTCATATTAGATGCTTGGCTTGTTTGTGTATGCCTCACTTGTGCTTAACCACGAGAGCTTTATATAGCGTCTCAACTCTTATTTTGAGGAATCAAAAGGAGTTAGTCCAGAGCCCTTCACGGAAAATTCGGCTACACTCGTTGGTTACATTAAGTGTTATTGCAATTAAGTTTTAATTTTCGCATTTAATTTATTAGATTAGCCGTACACCTATTCACCCCCCTCTAGGTGTACTTTCAATTGGTATCAGAGCCTACGCTCCTGATATTTGGTTTAACCACCTAGGAGTGTGATCTTAGTTTGCTAATCTAGTTTGCATTTGCACACGTTTATTGTTTACACACACTTATGGATTGCTTGTCACCTCCCATGTTTGATGTCTCCAACATTGACATGTGAAAATTTAGGATGTCCATTTGAAAACTCTAGGCTTGCATGTTTTTCTTGCCGTTATCAAGAAATTCTATCTTGATAATAGCAATCATATAGGGACCAATGCACAAGACCTTAAGGCACTTAGAAGCACGATTGATAAAGAATATCTGTGCTTAGTTTCTAACTATGATTCCGCCTTCGCAGTGTGGAACACGTTGACCTCCTCCAAGCTTCAATTGCCAACCCAATCGGAGGATGAATCTAGTGGAGAATCCGAGTAACAATGCTACATGGTCCAAGGGAATGACTCCCTTGAGGTATATTCAGAATCTCAATTAGATGATGATTCTAGTTCTTCTTCTAATGATTATGTTGATCCAAATGCTTTGAATGAAGAACTTTCTATTGTGTGTGAAAAATTGTTAGAAAAGTATAATCTTTTGAAAAAGAAGACTTTTGATTTAAATAAAGAAAATGAAATTTGTCTTCTAAGCTTGATTTGATTTTGCAAGAGAAAGTAGAGATTTCTAATCAAAGGGATTCATTGAAATCTAAACTTGAACTTACCTTAAAAGAAAATGAATTTGTGAAAAATAAAAATGATTGTGAAATAATTTTGAAGAAAAATGAAAACTTATCTTCAAAAGTTGATTTTGTTGTAAAAGAAAATGATTCTTTGAAAAACAAATTGATTTGATTTCAAAAGATTTAGATGTTTTCCTAAATGAAAATAAAAAGTTGAAAATTAACATTGATTCACATGTTTGCCATACTAGTGTAGCTTCACCTAGCTTACCTATTGCATGCTCCACTTTATCTTCTAGTATTGAAAATGATATAAATGTTTTGAAGAAAAGTGTTGATTGTTTGGGCTCCACTTTGAGCCATTGTGCTTTGAATCATACACGGTTGGGATCTGTGTTTCGAAAGAAACAAGTTCCTATTATGCATGCACACCATACATGGCATTCACATGCTACTCACAGTCACAACTATAACACGATGTATGCTCATGTGTACACTTGTACACATTGTGGACGTAAGGGCCACCTTGCTAAATTTTGTTATGATAAGATACATGATGTAAATTTAGCAAGTAATTTTGTTTTGGTTAGGAAAGAAACTAACCCCCATGGACCCGAAAGAGTGTGGGTACCAAAGACCACCTCTATTATATTTGATGTAGGTGTGGGCTCTCGCATGACGTGAGAGTGTTGGTGCCTTGAGGTGGATGCGTTCCGAGCCTAAAGATTACTATTTGGATGCATCACTTTCAAGGGAGTTTGGTGGGAGAACTATCTTGTTTTGGAGACATGGAGAGTTGCCCTCATGGTTTTGGTAACGGTCTCTTACTCCTCATTATTGTTTACATGCTTTTCATATCATTATTTTTAGCATGTTTTGATGTTTATTGATTATTATGATTATGTCATGATATTTAGATTAGTGATATACATGATTAGCTATTTGAGACACCCATGTTTATATGGATTTATATTTAGTGTTCTCACTTTATTTTAAACTAATATGTATGTCCTAAATCTAATGCATGTGAATATACATAATCATTATATGGATGTTTTGTTTTGATTTCTATGCTTTATGTGTTGATTACTTGTTTGAATGTTAGTTTTCATTAAAACTAGAATATATACTTGTACAACTAGTGAGCCACAATAGACTATGTTTATGCTTGAATGCTTATTTGTACCCATTGGATATACTAGTATAGTTTAGTTTTGATGATTCACACATTTGACTTGTATTCTCATTTTTATGCATGTTTATATGTTTAGTTTCATGTATATGTCTATTTTGTCTAAACTATTAAATATACATATACATCCTTGAGCCACTTGCCTTCATACATATACATTTGTGGACTCGTTTATATTTGAATATGTATGTATACTTTAGTTTGTACATGACATACATATACCTTGAAGAATTCTAGTTTTGATGAGTTTCATTTTTTAGGAATTTCTTATTTGAGCTTGATTGCCTATTTTCATGATAATATGTTTCACATAATACTTGTACGCTCACCTTATTTGATATTTTTTCATGATTTTATTTTCATGAGTATGATATGTGCTTTATTGATTTTGAGTGTTTGGTGATCATGTGATCTATATGTTTTTCATGAAATATAATTCTGTTTTATTCCTTGCTTGAAGGATTTCGTACTAGTTTACAAATTTTTCATATAACTAGTTCGTATTCTTCAATATGGTAGAGTTTTCAAATATACTATATTTTCAAATCTATTTTTGAAAACCCCTACCCATCCAAGGGCGGTTGGTTGGGCGACCATGTCTTGTATGTTTATTATTGAAAATCTTTTTAAACATATGCATGAAATGGGTGGTAGGTAGTATGAGTTATACACTTGATTCTAATTATAGTTTCAATTGGTATCATTGGATCTTTTCAATTGGTATCACTATTGACATTCTTATTGTATACTCATATATGTTTTTATATATGTAAGCTTACACTTCAAATAGTATCAATTTCGATTGGTATTTATTTTCATACATATATATATGCTTTATTTGTGCTTACTATATCTCTAAATCTTTAAGCACAAATTTTAGTTATGCTAAACTTGATTTCTTAAATGACCATTATGTTTCAATTGATTAGTCTTCAATTGGTCCTAATACAAGCTTATGCATCATTTTAATTGATATTTCATAAAGGGGAAGAAAATTCATATTTCATCTTTCAATTGGTACTTTGTTTACCATTGGTTTTGTATTCCACTCCCATACTTTATGATGAAAATGATTGAAAAATTAATATTGATTTTAAATTTGGTATCATATGCTTATAAAGAAAAATACCTTCAATTGGTATCAAGATTTTATTTGTTACTTTCAATTGGTATCAAGTTTACCTAATATGTTTTCATTTTGGTATCAAAATGTTGATTGAGATTTGTTTTCAATGCCTTATTTACTTTCAATTGATATTGGCATTTTCAAAATTTTTGTTGTTTACCTATGTGTTCATTTTCAATTGATATCATGATGCACTACATTGTTATATTTTTTTAATTGGTATCATGATGCAATACATTGATATATTTTTTAATTGGTATCATGTTGGTTTTATTTTTTACCCCTTTATTGATGATTGACAAAAAGAGGGAGAAGTATTTGAGTTTATATGCCTGTTTTATATGCATATTTTATGTTTGTTTTGATATTGGTATTAAAGAACATGAATACTAGTATCTAGAAACATAGTTTGTTTTTTATTAGTTTGTTTTTTTATTGGTATCAAGAGAATTACTTAATATTGGTATCAAGAGCATTTTTTTAAAGAAAATATTGGTATCAAGAGTATTATTTAAAAAACATATTTATGAAAAGAAGAAATAATTTATTTTGATATCAAGAACTTGTTTTTGATTTGGTAATAAAGTTTTACCTTTCAATTGATATCCGAGCATGTTTTATATGCATGTTTGTTTTATGCATGTCTTTTTTAATATTCATTGCATATATTTTATTGTTTATTGCTATGCATGAGTTAAGGGGGAGCTTCCTTGAAGCTTAACTTTAATCCATGCATATATAACTCCATGAGTTTTGTCATCATCAAAAAGGGAGAGATTGTTGGCTCAAAGGCCTTCTACTTTAGTTTTGATGATGATTAACTCATGTAGTTATGTTTACTAATAATCTTGTGATGTTTAGTTTCAGATCCTTAATCAAGATATTAGTAGGTGATTAGCTTCAACAAAGATGTTTTGGAGCTTCTCACATGGTGATTTAAGAGCCCGAGCATCAAGATCATATATAGCACTCGTTGGAGTCAAGCACAGTGGATCACGATTTGGATCAAGTCGGCTTGAAGACGGAGTTCGTCAAGAAGACTTGGGTACATAGTTTAGTTTTTATTTTAGATCCATTTGTAAAGATTAGATAGTGTGATATGCTCAAATTCACAATACACACACTTGTTTATGTTTCATGTTTTTGTTTTTGATTTTTGGTTTAACCGATCTTAGTTTTCATGAATAGATAGTATCAATACAAGTTTACATTGTTTAAATGTATATTAGATATGTTCTATATACATGTATGCTTCATATCTTAAACAAACTTATTTTGATATGCTATTCATGTGTTTGGAGTTTTGTGTTTAACAAAACATATTTTCGGATTTAATGTCAAAAACAATGATATATATATCTTTTATATATATTGGATTATATCCATATACAATATGCTTAAAATTGTTTAAATATCATGTTTTTGTATTTGAATGAGTTTTGAAAAAATCGGATTTCCATTTGAAAAATTCAAGTTTTAGAAAATACAGTCTTTGATATTCGGCAAAATTTGTAAGTCATAAAAATGGTTTAAAATGTTTGAAATTTGTGTTAAAATTTTTCACACAAGTTTATATATCAATGTATTATATTGAACTTATTTTTTTGGATTTTTAGAGATTTTATGGGATTTATTTCGTATTTAAAAACCAAGTTTTTCTGTCCTAAAATCTGTTTCTGCCAGGCTCTGGCGGTCGACCGGACTAGGAGCCGGTCGACCGGAACGGTCGACCGGACGTGTGTAGGCTGTCTAAAAATGACTAAACAGACAAGCCATTAAGGAAGCAGAGTTTCAAGCTCTAGACGCGAGGAATCGATGCCCGCGTCTCAGCATTAAGACGCGTTGGCTCTACACCCGCGTCTCAACGTCCAGACGCGTCGGCCCGAAGCCCGCGTCTCAGCATCAAGGCGCGTCGGCCCGACGCCCGCGCCTCAGCGTCCAGACGTGAAGGCCCGAAGCCCGCGTCTCAGCATTAAGGCGCGTTTGGCTCGACGCCCGCGTCTCAAACTTCAAGGCGCGTTTGGCTCAACACCCCGCGTCTCAGTTGCAACTGCCCTGATTGCGGGGCCAGTCACCGCGCATGTAGCGGGTAGTGGCCCCTCATTCGGGAGCGTTTTCAGGAGGCACCTTCACCCCCTGAGACCCCTATAAATAGCCTTGTTTGCTATGAAGAGGGGATCGAAGCTTTGGAGAAGTCGAGAATTAAGAAGGTTAAGGCATCATCAAGATCGATCAAATCCAGGCAAGAGGATCATCAAGAGGGAAGCACAACTTCAGCAACAGACAGAGGGAGGAGACTCTTCAGCGAGCTTACTGAGTACTAGCCGCTCTTCGCCTACCTCCTCTTTGAGAGTTTTGGTAGATGGAGCTGAGTTACTCTTTCTACCGACCGAAGAGAAGACCCCCGACGGTCCAGGACGGTCATCTAGTCAACGGAGAACAAGATTCACTCTCCACCGCCACACGAAGAACCAGCATTAAACAAAGGGGGGATTCAAGCTTCAAACATCCTCCCTCCCTTGTAACTGGAAGGAAAAGTCTTGTTGTAATCTTTTCATCTGATTCAAAGAAATCTTTACAACAATTCCCTCTTTCTTTTTCCGGCGCAAACAAGAGATGGCGACTCCGCTGGGGACTACCTTCGTTACTGACGAGCGCACCGTGGTGCAAGATGACGTTCTCCGTAAGGGGAAAATGGTCGAATCACTCGTCGTCGAGTTCGACCAGGCGAAGTATGAAGAGTTCCTCTCTTCTGGCTCCAAGAGCCCAAAGACCCGCGTCTGCCGCAGGGTCTCAAGTGGACAGCCCCCTGAAGCCCAATCTGAGGCTCTATCGGGTGCTCTTGCTGCCCACTGTGCCAAGTTTGGTTCACGCGCCGACGCCTCCCAGAAGGCCCGCGTAACCTCAGACACCTCTGCTGCGATCAACCGCGTCGCGCAGAACACACGCGCCAACGCCTCTCTGAAGGCCCGCGTGGTCCCCGGCGCATCTACTGGTGCGATCGACCGTGTCGCACAGAACGCCCGCGTCAGCGTCTCTCAGGAGACCCGCGTGGCAAACACCCCTGGTTCTACAAACCAGGAAGTTGTTGGCTTCTCTCTTCCTCCACGACGTAATCGGAATGCCGAGCGTCGACAGAGAAGACGCGCGCGTCAACACTCAGTTGGAACCGTTGGTTTTCTGACTGGGGTTGGACGCAGCGTACGATCCGATGCCTTGCCCGCACCTCGTCCAGTGCGAGAGATCCGCGTTTGGCGACCCAAACGCGAGACTCCCCAAGTTGAGCCTTCTGAAGACCAACTTGCCAAACGCCAAAGCGAAGCTTCTGCGTCTCGTCAAACGCAGGAAGCACGCGCCCATAGGCGTGGGGCCCAGCAGCCCACTCTCTCCCAAGTCTCCCTGCTCCAACGCAGCAGACAGCAACGTGAAAGTCGCGTCTTATATCAACAGAGACGCCAGACGCGCGTGACGCAGCCGCGACGCGACAGCCGCGTTTCTGAAACCTGTGTCCAGACAGCACAGCGCATGACTTCCTCCCGTCTTCCACGTCGCGAGGCTAGTCTATTTAATCCCTCTCCCACGGATCTGAGGGATTATTTGACAAGGAAAAGGAGTGCCAATCAGGCCACTTCTCCATGCTGCTGTCAACAGCTCATCCAGATGCTCTCTGGATGCCATTGCGAGTCAGGCGTGCACCAGACACCTCCCTCCAGACGAAGCGGAAGGATAATTTGGCGACGGAGACCAAATCTCCCACCAAACCTCAAACAGGCAGGGCAAGTGGCTCTTCAAGCCAGCCACGCCCCAACAAGCAGTATTCCTTCAAAGAGGAACACGTCGATTCGCTCTTCAAGTTACTCAACAAGAGCAATCGACTGAAGCTCCCTGAAATTAGGCGCCCGGAGGAAGTCGGCAAGACCGACAATCCCACCTACTGCTTATACCACAGGATGCTCGGACATCCTACCAAAAGCTGCTACGTCTTTAAGGACATCCTTCAAGCTCTGATTGACGCGGAGGTATTAAAACTCCGACCGGAGCAGAAGAAGATGACGGCCAACATGACGTCGATTCTCCAGTTTGGGACACGACCCCCGACACCCGTGGGGGTGATCTCTGTCCCGAAAGGAGAACTGAGGGTGGTCAACACAGACCCTCATCAGCAGCGGGAGAAAGGCTTGGTACCCGTCCCTACACCTCGAGGGGAAATCATGTGGGTCCACCCTGACCTCGTCGACGAACAACAATGGACGACTGTGACCAATAGGAAGTCCAAAGGCAAAGGGAAGGCTTCATCTTGCCATGTGATATGCGCTTCCTCCCGAGAAGCAGATACTGAGGTTCCCTCGCTGACTGACTCGGAAGAGGAGACAATAGTCCTGGCCGCGGAACCCAACCCACCAACGGCAGGAACCCGTTCGGGGCAGGCATACCTGAAACAGTATGGCGAGACAGCCATAGCTCCTCCACAACCAGCTGCAGAGCCAGCAAAGCCCTCCTCTAAACAGCCTGGGGAGAAACAGAAAGAAACTCGGTTTTCTCGAGTTCTTGCGAAAGGTGTAACGGAAGGATCCTCGACACCTTACAGTTTTGATGTCTTGGCTCAATTAGCCAACATCCCGGCACGCATTACCTTGTATGAGCTCCTGAGGCTATCAAAGTCAACCAGAGAGGCTCTACAAGAAGCTTTGGCAAATGCTGAGGTCTTTATGACCCGCGTGCCAAGGGAGGAAGATGTAGAGGATTGCCTCCACACCTCCCCAAATGCTCCCTGCATCACCTTCACAACAGATGACATGCAGGTTAAAGGGAAGCATGACCGACCCCTATACTTCACAGGGTATATTGGGTCATCCGAGGTAAACCGCATCCAGGTAGACCCAGGGTCTGCGCTAAGCATCATACCTCGCCGGGTTATGCAGTTTCTAGGCATTCCTACCCATCGTCTGAGCCCTACCCAGACAACTATTTACGGGTTCAATGCCAACAGCTCCCGCCCGATGGGGAAGATCAAGCTCAAATGCCAGATCGGGAGCCTCAAGTCGGAAGTGACGTGTTACGTCATTGACGCGGACACTTCCTACAACCTGTTGCTGGGACGACCATGGATTCACCGCAATTCCATCGTTCCCTCTACCCTCCACCAAGTCATGAAATACATTGACGAGAGTGGACAGGTCCGAACGTTGATTGCCGAAAGGCATCCGTTTAAAGGGGTTGAAAATTATTTCACGGACTCCCTCTTATATCAGGATCCGGAGGAGACTAATGAAACCCCACAACCAGAGGAGCCAGACTCTGGTAATGAAGCTGACATTGAGCCAGAGAAAGAAGAGTGCCTGTGGGAGTTGGAACCACTTGTAAAGAGCACTAATAAGCTCGATGTTGATACCACCGACGATGCAGGCGGTTGGTATATTAATGAAGATTTAGATTTCGCGTATTTCCCTGCGTGTGAGTCTGATTCAATACCGTCGGATACTAGTACCGACGTAGATGAGGATGTCTGGTCGGCAATGGATGCTTTGACATCATTGCATGTACCAATAAAATCATCCTTCGGGACGTACCAGGATAATGGAGACGCGCAAGAGTCTGTATTCATGGTTCCAGCCAGACGAAAAGGCCAAAGACCAATACTTTTTGGGCGAATCGCGTCTGAACCAATGCCCACGAAGAATCGGAAGGTGAGGATGAATCCCCTCAGTTCGATCATTATGAACTGAAAACGCTCAAGATGATGAAGCGCATGGGGTATGATCTAACCAATAGGCCTGGGTTGAACTTCGGAAAAGGAAGAAGAACACTGCTTCGATCCTTTGTACCGAAAGGGAAAACCCCTGATTACTATCATCAGACGCGCCGGGGGTTGGGCTATATATCAACTCCAGTGCCATCAGCCTCTGATTCGGAGAGACTGTTAAGTCATGACTGCTCATCAGACACGTCGTCGTGGGAATCAGATGTCAGTGTCGGCAACATCTTCAAAGGGCTTTCAGTAAACATGGTTTCGACAAGCCATATGGAGGATGAAGATGAAGAAATGATCCAATCTGATACAGACCCTTGGATCAAACATTTGAATGCTCTTTGGGATATCCGCTTTGAACAGCGTGAGCCACCCACAGAAGACAAGGTTGTTCAAGTCAACCTAGGAGATGAAGCCAATCCTAAACCCATCTTCATAAGTGACGGCCTGTCACCTTCGGAGAAGAAGGATCTTATATCTCTTGTACAAGAGTATATAGACGTCTTCGCCTGGAATTACGAGGACATGCCTGGACTTGATCCTCAAGTGGCTATGCACCGCCTCAACATCAATCCGGATGTAAAACCTGTCAAACAACAGCAGCGACGGTTCCGTCCCGAAATAATGGAGGCAATCCAATCAGAAGTCAGGAAGCTTATTGACTCCGGCTTTATCAGGGAGGAACAGCATCCCGATTGGGTAGCCAACATCGTACCCGTTGCCAAGAAGAACTGGAAGATCCGGATCTGCATCGACTTCCGCGATCTAAACGAGGCCTGCCCCAAAGACGAATTCCCATTGCCAATCACGGATGTCATGATTGACAACACTTGTGGATTCGAGCGAATGTCCTTTATGGACGGATTCTCAGGATACAATCAAATCAAGATGTATCCCGATGACGAAAAGCACACCTCCTTCAGGACACCTCTAGGGGTATATTGCTACACCGTCATGCCCTTCGGTCTAAAGAATGCGGGGGCAACCTACCAAAGGGCCATGAATGCCATTTTCCATCAGCAGATACGCAAAACGGTGGAATGTTATGTCGACGACATCGCGGTGAAAAGTCGCATTAAAGGAGATCACATAGCTGATCTGAAGGTGGTCTTCGACATCATGCGGGCTCATCAATTGAAGATGAACCCCACCAAGTCCTTCCTGGGGGTAGCCAGTGGCAAATTCCTAGGGTTTGTTGTGACTTCCACAGGAATCCATTTGGATCCAGAGAAAGTCCACGCTATCCAAGAGATGCAACCCCCCAGAAGCCTCAAGGAGCTCAGGGGATTACAAGGACGATTGGCGTACATCCGCAGGTTCATATCAAACCTTTCCGGGAGATGCCAACCCTTCGCCAAGCTGATGAAAAAGGGTGTTTCATTCATTTGGGACGACGCTTGTCAAAAGCGTTTGAGGAGATCAAACACTACCTCACCCAACCACCAGTCCTTGCAGCTCCGGTATCCGGAAAGCCTTTCCTGGTGTACGTCCGATCAATGGATCATTCTTTGGAGCTCTACTAGCTCAGAATGATGACCAAGGGCGAGAACAAGCAATCTACTACCTAAGTAGAACGATGATCGGAGCCGAACATCGGTACAACCCGATCGAGAAGGAATGTTTGGCACTGGTGTTCGCTATTCAGAAAATGCGACACTATCTGGTGGGCCAAACCATAAATGTCATATCCAAAGTCAACCCCCTGAGGTTACTTATGACAAAGCCTTCATCATTGAACGGCCGACTGGCGAAATGGGCTATATTGCTCTCTCAATACGAGATGCACTTCCTACCCCAAAAAGCCATTAAAGGACAAGCGGTGGCGGACTTCTTAGCCGAACACCCAGATCCGAGGGCAGCTAAACTCTACGAGGATCTCCCAGACGAGGTCGCCGAAGCCTGCCTGACCCAGACATTGTTCGAAGGACAAGTATGGCAACTTTTCTTCGATGGTGCATCAAGAACAAGCCCTAAGGGACACGCAGTTGCGGGGGTAGGAGTAGTACTCGTCTCCCCACAAAATTATGTGATTGCCCGAGCTATCTCGTTAACCGAGCCCTGCTCCAACAATGTGGCGGAATACAACGCTCTTTTGATTGGGATGCAATTCGCCGATGAGATTGGCGTTAAAAAATCTCGAGGCGTACGGTGACTCCAAACTCATCGTCAGCCAAGTTCGCGGAGAGTATGAGGTCAGGCATGAAGATCTAGTACCCTACTACAACGCGACAATCCACATGGCCGAGAGGTTTTCAAACTTCTACATCGACCATGTACCGCGCAAGCAAAATGCGCATGCAGATGCACTTGCATCCCTTGCTGCCTCCTTAGCTCTTCCAGTTGGAGCAATGGAGAAGGTATTCGTCTGTAGCCACGACCTATACTGCCCAAAAAGTCCCCTCGGAGATTACCAGAGGTCAACAGGAGATCGTCGCGGTAAGGAAACACTTGAAGTGTCGACCGATCTAGAGCTTAAAGACTGGCGATTCCCCTACATTGATTTTGTCTTGTACGGCATCTTGCCCGAAGACACCAGGGAGGCGGCTGCCATCCGAAGGAAAGCCTCCAAATTCTACTACAATGCGATTTCGCGAACATTGTATCGTAGATCGCATGACGGGATCCTGCTCCGGTGCCTCTCATCAAAAGAAGCCCACGAAGTGTTGAAAGAAGCCCACGATGGTACGTGTGGAGCTCATCAACCTGGCCCGAAGCTGGCAAACTGACTCCAAAGATTGGGTTACTACTGGCCCAAGATGGTTGCCGATGCTGTTGCCTATGCCAAAAGATGTCACGCCTGTCAAATACATGGCGATTTCATCCATCAAGCACCAGGATACCTCCACTCTACGACCTCTACCTGGCCGTTCGAAATGTGGGGGATGGACGTGGTTGGTCCTATCAGCCCACCATCATCAAAGGGACATCGGTTCATCCTAGCGATAACCGATTACTTCTCAAAGTGGGCCGAAGCTATCCCTTTGAAGGAGGTAAAATCATCTAACGTGATCAAGTTCGTGAAACATCACGTTATTTACCGCTTCGGTGTGCCTCGGCGGATTGTCCATGACAATGGACCCCAGTTCATCAGCCAGGCTTTTCAGAGATTCTGCGCCAAGTTCAGAATCCAGAGTGTGTCATCAACGGCATACTATCCGCCCGCTAACGGCCTCGCAGAAGCTTTCAATAAGACTATTGGCAAGCTTCTTAAGAAATTCGTCTCGAAAAGTCAACGAGACTGGGACGATAAGTTGGGCGAATGCTTATGGGCCTATCGCACGACTGTGCGAACCCCAACTAAAGCCACGCCATTTTCCTTGGTGTACGGATGCGAAGCGGTCCTTCCACTGGAAATCCAAATTCCATCTCTTCGCGTCGCCTTGACAGCGGAGATGACAACAGAGGAGAAGCATCGACAGCGACTCCAAGAATTGGAAGCCTTGGACGACAAGCGTCTGCAGGCCCAACAACAAATCGAGCTTTATCAAGCTCGTATCACCAGAGCCTTCAACAAGAAAGTCAAATCGCGAACTTTCAGGAAGGCGACCTCGTCTTAGCCGTCCGAAGACCCATGGTCATGACACACAAGACGAAAGGAAAATTCCAACCCAAATGGGAAGGACCGTTTGTGGTAGAGTCAGTCTACTCAAATGGATCGTATCGCCTCATAACCTCAAATGGCGATACACTCATGATGCCAATCAATGGCAAATTCCTGAAGAAATACTATCCCTAGATGGCATTCTTCCACCGATCAAGTTAAAAATACACCTCTGATCAAAAAACATCCAACGCCTCCGACGGCTAAGGATAGAGGAAAATGTTGGCTTTTAAGTCCAACATAAGTCCTCGACAACTTATCATGCTGAGGGGAATAGCATGGCTAGCCCAACCCAAACGGTAGTTGGTAAAGGCACCTCAAATCCGTTGATAGCTGAGGGTTTGCTAAAAATCCTGCCGATCAAGTTAAAAAATACACCTCTGATCAAAAAAACATCCAACGCCTCCGACGGCTAAGGATAGAGGAAAATGTTGGCTTTTAAGCCCAACATAAGTCCTCGACAACTTATCATGCTGAGGGGAATAGCATGGCTAGCCCAACCCAAACGGTAGTTGGTAAAGGCACCTCAAATCCGTTGATAGCTGAGGGTTTGCTAAAAATCCTAAGTGGACTTGATTCCACTCTTCCCTCCAAAAATCCCTTACCAATTCTCATCCATAGAATGGTAGGACCACAAAATGCAATCATTACTATGTTAACACTATACCTCTGGTAATGAATACTCCTCGTCGAGTACAAACCTGGCTTGTTAACTCTGCATAGAGTAACAAACTCTCAATTTGCCAAGTTAACACTATACCTCTGGCACTTCAAATTCTACTTGTCAATTCTCATCAATAGAATGACAGGTCCTCAAATTGCTCCTATCGCAAGCAAATTCTTGTCAAGTTAATATCACACCTCTGACAAACTACTGTTTAAGTTAACATTATACCTCTAAGCGGTACATCGAGTGTCTGTCAAGTTAATATCACACCTCTGACAGTTACCTTTCTTCAGACTTCCATATCGAAGCTGAAATGGACGATGCCAAGTTAACACTACACTTCTAGCATCCGAGTCATTGCTAAGTTCAACAATACACCTATGGCTATGACCTTTCCTCGACTTCCTTGTCCAAGCCGAGACGGACGATGCCAAGTTAACACTACACTTCTAGCATCCGAGTCATTGCTAAGTTCAACAATACACCTATGGCTATGACCTTTCCTCGACTTCTTTAAGCCGAGACGACCAATGCCAAGTTCAACATTACACCTCTAGCATTACTATCACTGTTAAGTTAAACATCACACCTATGACAGTGACACCCTCAGTTTTCCCAAATAAAACTGAGATGCTGATGAGTTAGGTTAATATCACACCTCTAACTCACGTCCTTGTCAAGTTAACATTACACTTCTGACAAGACTACTTCTAAACCGTTAAGTTAATATCACACCTCTAACGGTAAAAATCTCATTAGATTCCCCACGAGTCTAGTTTCATTTGATATTCTCCCCAACCGAGTATCAAATTCATTTTGGAGGCATTGTTGGTTAACATTACACCGATAAACAATGCTTCCATCAAAATCCCCAGCTGATCTTAAATCAAGTTAATCCCAAATCCTTGATAAAAGTTCACCTTCTCTGGGGGTACACACTCTACTTGTCACTTTCTTTTATAAAGTGGCGGGTCCACCAAAATCATTCTTTTGCTTCTAAAACAAAACATTCAAGACAACAGAAAGAGGCAAAAAGAAAAGTGTCACTTTTATTGATATTCAAGCATATGAAAGTGATACAAAACGCTCTCTTATACAATAAGATGAGTGTTATAATTAAGGAGTACAAAGAAGTCCCTCTCTCTCAGAGGCCGTACTCACTCCTTGAAACCGCATCTGATCCCAGGTGCACAATTGGAACCGATTGCGCCATGGCAATGACGCAAAAGTCGAAAGCGCCCTAGCTGAGTAAGCTAAGAGCAATGGTGTTCTTGAGGTCCGGTGGCAACAGAAGGTCCTGCAACCCTTCGTTCAGGTGCGTCTCTTTCCCTAGCAGACCATCCAACGAACATGGAGTCACTCCTGGGGTGAGAGAGGAAGTTTAGGAGTCATCACAAAGGATGCTACCCTCCACTAGGTCCAGCGGCAGCAGAAAGTCCTGCATTCATCACCATCCCTTTCCTCCAGCAGGCCATCTAACGGAATGTCCTTGATGTCACTTCTGGGGTAGGGAGAGGAAGAGGATCTCATCCGCCGCCGCAACCGCCGGACCACCCTCGCCGATACTCAGCCTATCCGTCTCTTGCACCAGATCTGAAGAGACCTTGGCGAGGGTTGGGTCCTCGTCAGAGATATAATTTAATCTCTCACAAACGACGAGGACCATAATTTAATCTCTCACAAACGAACGTGGAGCAGGTTCGCCAGCCGGTATATTCTTTCTGGGGCCCAGCAAACCTGAAAAAGGACATCAAGCCAACCTGCAAAGAATAAAAAGAGAGTCAGAAAATCTGGAACTCAGTACATTTTTATAAAGGAAACTGAGTAACAGAACGCGGCAGCCATTCAAGACTTCAGACGCGGGATAACCCGCACAGTCAAACAGACGCGAGTCAAACTGCGCCACGTATAAGATTCAAACGCGGCCTCAGTTTGTACCCGCGCCTAATGCACCAGACGCAAAGAATTTCAGAACGCCAAAAATTGACATCTCTCTGTTGGGTGAACAGGAGTTGCAAGATTCAGGTCTGAAACGCGCCAAGGCAGTGGCCATGAAACGCAATGGGCAAAGCCAGCGTCAAGTGCCCGCGTTCAGAGAAGTCAAGTCACTGGCACAAATTCCAGAGAAGGAATGCACCGGGACTTCATTCAGACGGTTATGCCAAAGTTCAGGCTATACACATCATCGGGGGACATACCAGCAGAGACCTCTGGCCAGAGTTGGCCTCTCTGCACCCAAACGCAGGCGTCCAAGATGATCCGAGAGGGGGTTCTTCTTGAAGAGACCGAACCGAAGCGTGAGAGCTCTGGGTCATCTTCATCCTCGGAATTACCTTCATCCATGGAGACGGAATCCCTATCAAGACACTCTTTTTGAAGAAGGTGGGACTTCTCAGAGCAATCCAAAGAGAAATAATCCAAGCTTGGATTATAGAAGGGGAGCGCACCCTATTTATAGGCAGGCCCTAATAACTGCCATTAATGAGGCGTTAATTGGAACCGTCACGCACGATTGTCAAACCCAGTGAAGGATTGACGCGTGGAACGCCGCTTTGGGAACCGTCGCAAGCGCCGGTTTTCAACCGCCCGCATCGGTTTTGCATTTAAGGGCAGTAACTCCTGAGTCCAATGAGGAGTTGACGCGTGGATAACTGCCTTGGGAATCAACGGATGACTCGGAATCCCAATCGACAGTGAAGACCTGACGAGCAAAGATCTCCTAAAATCTTGAGTCAGATCACATTAAACGCAGATGGGAAAGCCGCGTCCCTTCAGCGGACAAGACTGCATCTCTTGCGTCTGCCCGATCCGCGCAAGACAGATTTGCGTTATTCAGAGTTGCGTCTCACCTTGTGATTGACGCTGCGTCTCACCCCAGGGACTGACAGCCGCGTCTTACTTTACGGATTAATGCCGCGTCTCATCTTTTGATTGACGCCGCATCTCATCAAGAAGACCGCGTTCCGATTTGTGATTGACGCCGCGTCTCATCAAAAGGACTTAGTAGAATCTAAGTTCTTATGAAATGATGACCGCGTCTCACTTTATGATTGACGCTGCGTCTCAGTAAAAGGACTTAGTAAAATCTAAATTCCGGAAGACTGACGACCGCGTCTCACCCTGTGATCGACGCTGCGTCTCGTCAAAAAGGCTTGGTGAAATCTAAGTCCCCATAGATTGATGCCACGTCTCATTCTATGGGATTAATACCGCGTCTCGCCAAGACCGCGTCTCATTAAAAGAACTTAGTCCCACCTAAGTTCAGTAATCACGACTAGTGATCAAGAGTTGGACTCATCCACAACAGGACAAAGAAATTGGGACAAAAGCTTTAAAGAAAACTTCTATTATATCAAAAAATGATAGAAGTGGATACAAACACTCTTGATAAATAGAGTGTCCCTTTTCTTTACAAAAAGAAAAAAAGAAAAGAAGGCTAAATGTCCTGGTGCGCCAAGGAACGGATTTGTTCCCTAAGGCGGTGAATCTCATGCTGGCGCGTCCTCTCAGCCTCCATGATAGCCCGGTCCCGCAGCTCCGCCTCAGATAAGAAATTTTTGGCAGCCAGCTGCATCCGCAAAGATTCCACCCTGGAAGATTGTAGGGATAGACTCTCTTCAGCACGCGCCGTAGCAGCCCGTTGCTCCTCAAGCTCCTTTTTGAGGGAAACAAGTTTCTCCTCATTTAGCGCAAGAACAGCTTCCGCCTTGGCGATAATGTCCCGAGTTCTGAGGATGACTTGCTCCGTGCTCTGCACACTGAGCTCAGATTCCCTCGAATCTCTGGCTAATTTCTGAAATTCAGCCTTGGAATATTCAAGGTCACGGACCTCGGCAGCGATTTGTGCCTCCGCCTCCTGTCGCTCCCGTTCCTGATCAGCTAGGAGCCTAGTCAAGGTGGCCTGGGCTTCATCAAAAGAGCCAGCATCTTCCAAAGATTCCAGCTCCCGCAGGTTATCTCCAAGTTGCTCTACCACCCGTAGGCATGTCCTGGCAAGTGAAGGGCCTCCCGCCAATTCGACGCTCACGGCCATATTTTCAAGAAGCCTCTGGGCGAACTGGAAGGTGCTGTGTCCACGGAAGATGAGATCAATACATGATCCCATCGAGGTGAAGAATTGTTGCACCATCTGACGTGCCAGCTCCCCCATGTCTTCACCACCTAAGAAATTTCCCGACCCTTTTTCTGTCACGGGATAAGGGATATAGGGCGGGTCTTCTCGCACAAGAGCCGTACCGGCCGTCGATGTGGCAAGAGCAAGACTACCCACTGGCGCTTCCTGGAGCGCTGCCTCTGCAGGAGCTTCCACGACCAATGAAGGAGTTGTAAGCACAACCTCTTCAGAAACTTCCACCGAGAAGTGAGCTGTGTGGCCTTCTGGAAGGGTGCCGATCGTCGGACTCCCCACCTGAGCCCCCTCAGTCAGAGCTGCCTTACTAAGTTCGAGGTCCAGAGGCGTCGAGTCCTGTAAAATGGGAGTCCCCCCAGCTTCGGCAGTAGCCTTCTCCACCGGCGGAGTGAGAGCCTCCTCCGCCTCAATGATTGTTTCCCCTCCTGGCAAAGGGGAAGGCTCCCCAACTTCAACAGCTGCCCCCACTAAGGTTGTCTCGGCAACCGAAGCCTCAATCCCCTTGGGCTGGGTCAACACTGTTTCCATCGCCTCGACATGCAAGGAAGTTGTACCTTCAGCAGGGATTATAGCCGGCGGTAACGCAGTCGATGATTCGCCCCCGTATATTTTCTCCTCCGAGATGTGGAAGAATTTGCTCTGATCAAGAAGAGCGGGTTCATCGCCATGGTCGACTTCATCTTCAAAGTCACTTTCTCCCGATGACGAAGAAGACGATAGCGCCACGCGAGGAAGCTCCGCAACAGGAGCCTTACCCCCAATCACCCCAGTGGTAGGACTAGGGTCGATTATCCGAGCGCTGGAAATGAAGACGCTAGGAGGTCCTGACCGCTGTGCCTTGTATCTCCCTTCACGAGCAGAAGAAGGCTCGGGCCGAGCTGAGAACCCTGGAATCTGGACATTCCCTCCCATGAGTTGTTCTTCCTCGTCAGCTATAGTGGGTTTGTCAACCAATTCCCCCTCTTCCGCAATTTTACAGGTCCCTCTGTGCGACCTAGGAGCACGGATTAAACTGGGGAGATCTCTATCCTCTGGCGGTTCCTCAACCATGACAAAGAGGTCTTCAGGACAGTCCCCAACTCCAACAGAAATGTCTCCTGAGGGAGAGACTTCCGTTGCTAAGTCCCTCCGAGCCCTCTTCGAAACAGGACCAGCAGTTGAAGTGGGACCCCGACGGCGCTTACTCACCAATTCTTGAGCCTTGGCGGTAGAGGGCCCCTCCTGTGGCCCTAGCTTGGTTCTACTCCGGGTTACTCGGAGCTCCTCTCTTGAGCCTCCCTCAGCTTCTCTCTGAGATGCTCTCTCCAGCTCTTTCTGGACCTTTAAATACTGGGTGATCATGTGCGAGCATTTGCCAGACTCCGACTGTGTTTTGAGATAAGCATTAATGCCCTCAATACCCGTATACCCGGGGGCAAAATCTGGTGACTGGTTTACCCGAGAATACCAGGTGCAGAAAGTGAAGCTGGTAAGATTCTTCGGCTCCTCGACGGGCAAACGGAAAGTTGCCTCTGTCCCCCCAGCCACGCTATAGTACCAGGCTCGAGCACCTTCGCACAAATTCCCATTGAAGGCAAGTTGTGTATTCGGATTGCCGACATAAAGCTGAGCATAGCCAAACTGTCGGGCAAAACGACTTGGCATATACGGTTCGATAGTGCAGGAAGTCCCTTGGCGAAACAGCACATATCCTGGTCGTATGTTGATCAACCACCGGAAGACTCCCGTGGACAGTTGGGTGAGGTCATCCCGACCTATAGAATCAGTGAATTGCTCACCAAAAGATGCACCAGGAATCCCAGCGAAGCAGCGGTTGAGCTGGTAATTGGCGGCATTTGAGAGACGTCTCCGAATATAATATATATAGGTGTCACTCCAATCCGAGTTTTCCAGCCGCCTCACAAAAGGGACAGGACTCGTACTCCCACGCGCCGTTGTCATCAAAGAAGGGCAATGCATCACGTACCAGGCCATGAGATACGTGTAAGGCAACTCAATTCGGGGGTTGGGGCGCCTTGCCGTCGGGTTTCCCTCTGAGTCAACATACGGCTTGCCTTGAGAGTCGACAGTCCTTGGAGCCTCGCATAGTCTCTTGGCTAACGCCCGCAACCCACTCTGAATGCCAGCCGCCACGGCCGGAAGAAGGGCTAGAGGACGGCCATGGGCCAGGAGCACTGCTGGGTACACCACATCGGCAATAACGACTTCATGTGGCCGTGTAGGTACCACACAACGCTTCAACCACAGCATCAAGAAGCCTGCCAACAGCGCTCGACTAGAGATAGAAGCCCGGGCCCGATGATGATAGCTTTCGAAAAGCGTATCAGGTTCGAAGCCGTCCTCGTTCGACCCAGTGGTGTAAAAGCCCTCAGAAGCTTGTACGACCATGTCGTCAACTCCCTGTTCAGAGAGGGGAGCCAGTCGAGTTATCGAATGATCCTTCTTGCTGACGTTGCTGAATAGGTAATTGGCCCAGGATAGATGCCTAACTCCATGCGTCCTCCAACCAGTTACCTGACCACAAATATGGAAGTGGCACATCACTTCCCAATAGGTCTCGTACACCTCAGGGGAATCCTTCTTTATAAGGTCAAGCTCCCTAGCAGTCGGGACATATTCTTCATAAGGGAACTCCCCCATCACCAGCCCCGAGACCTCATGCAACTCATGCAGTGCAAGGCCCATTTCTCCAACCGGGGTAAAGAATGTCCCCGTCTGAGGGTTGTAGCGCTCCAAGATCCCGAAGAAGTTGTGAGAGCTCATTGGGATGCCCCATTGTACGGCCCTGACTGCTGAGTATAATCCCACGTGCTCAAGCAGATCTCCAAGATCGGAGAGGGCGAAACCCACCATTCTGCCCCACCAAGAATTCTCCGTGGAGTGGACCCATCCTGGCAAACGGAACTTGGCCGGATAATCACCCTCTGCTTCTATGAACGAATTGAGGAAGGTGGTGGCAAGCTGCGGGATCTCTCCGACTGGAAGCTCAGACTTGCGTGACCCGGGAAACAAGCCGAGGACCGCCCGGTCATGGCAATCATGACGGTATACATTCTGGGATTTGAAATTACCAAGGGTAATCTCAGAGATATCCCGGGACACGTCCCACTTCATCTTCCGAAGGACGGACAGATGTTGGAGATAAGACAACGGGAGCATCCTCTCCATGGCGGGAAGGAAGTATCTCCTCTCCCCTATCTGACGGAGCCACCTGTAATTCCCGTCATACATTGGTCTGCCACCGTCGCTGACATGATCTCCAAAGAAGAAAGCAGGCTTCTCCAGCTTGATGTGGGTATCCGTTGCGAAGACTGCATCGGTCATGAGCACCCGAGAAGTCCTCTCATTAACATGGGCAATCATTTCCCTGCGAACTGGCGACCTGTCAGCAGTCACAGGTATGGTCCTTCGCAGTGCAAAAGTCAGACGGTGGTCGGCACCACCCACGCGGCCAAAGTGGTGCATCTTGGCAAGTGAACCTGAAACATGCGGCACTGCAAAAAGAAAAAGACACTTGGTCAGATACTTTGCCAAAATAAGGGAAGACGCTAAGTGTTCATAATTTAAAACGCAGCCGAGACACTGGACGCAGGAGTTATCATCCGCGTCCAGACCTGCGAACTTGCACCAAAACGCAGAAGAGATACTGGACGCAGGAATTTTTCGAACCCGCGTCCAGACCTGCAAAGCCGCGTTCCGCAGACCAAGACTTATGAAAATTCTAAGTACTTGGACTCAAACGCCAGATTCTACAAAATCGGCGGTTGAAGACACAGAACGCAAGGATCAAATCCGCGTTCTGCAAACCAAGACTTGTGAAATTTCAAAGTGCTTGGACTCAGACGCCAGATTCATCAAATCGGCGCCTGATGGCACAAAACGCGGCACAGAACGCATGGATCAAATCCGCGTTCTGCAAATCGCGTCCAGAGACCTTCACAATTAGAAATGTTCTAAGTGGAGGATCCAGAATGCAGAGTTCACCAGCGTCGGATCATCAGGCCCGCGCCCCGGTTATCATCTCAAGGACAGCGTCCGAGAATCAAACACGATCTTGTGTTAAAGGTTCTTAGGGTTCTATGAACATGTTTTAATGGCGGAACCCACGCCGAAGGTGCATTTTTACCTCGAAAAACACCCTCCTGCGCAGAGGAAGCATCTCTCTCAGCCTCGGCGACGGTCGCCCTTGAGGATGATGCAGTCGGTTTCGTCTTGGGAGCCATCGATGTTCAGAAATCCGAGTTCGAAGATGGACAGATGAACAAACAAGAGGAGGGAAGCTCTCTTTTCTCAGCAAATGCGTTCGGAGAAGAAGATGTGTCTGTCTCTAACTGTTGCCTTTTATAGGCACAGAGATTCGCGAAGATACGCAGCGTTTGGCCCAATAAACGCTGCAGCGAATCGCTGCCTGACGCGTGGAGTCAAATCATTGTTTGAACAGGGAAGATCATGCGTCGCGACCCCGCCACAAGTCAGAAGTTGACACGTGGAGCAGTTCATTTAATGAACCGGGAGATCCGCGCGCCAAGAGGCGAAATCTCGCCGTTTCCCCAGGCCAGCTGGCGGCGTAATCATGACATGGCACAGGTGCGCGCCCCAAAGTACGCGGCTCTTCGATGGACATGCCCCATCAGCATCATCATAAATGCACCCAGAAAATCGCGTCTGCATTTCAAGAGATGCGTCTCTCCAAAGTCCGCGTCCCCCAAACCGGCCAAACGTCGCGTCCACCCCATGGAAGTCGCGTCTTTAAAGCAGTCTCTGCTTTTTCAAAAAGGAACCTGCGTCCAGTCTCCTGCTTCTGCAAGTCAGTTCAACAGTACACTGACGCAAACAGACAACCAACCACTCCCGGCCAAAAGCGCACCCGTGACAGACTAAAAGCAATCGGGGAGGTCTAGACTGTGTATCTAGACACTCAACACGATCAACTCTGACGGCTTCAAAGAGTTCAACAGTACACTCACGAAGACCAATTCCAGATAAGATCAAGCCCGAAGCATCAACAGTCCAGTCATAAAGGCGAACACGGCTAAGATCCAAAGTATTCCGAAATCCGTCCCATTCAACTGCGGAATATCAGAAACTTTGGAGGGGGTTCTGTAGGCTGTCTAAAAATGACTAAACAGACAAGCCATTAAGGAAGCAGAGTTTCAAGCTCTAGACGCGAGGAATCGATGCCCGCGTCTCAGCATTAAGACGCGTTGGCTCTACACCCGCGTCTCAACGTCCAGACGCGTCGGCCCGAAGCCCGCGTCTCAGCATCAAGGCGCGTCGGCCCGACGCCCGCGCCTCAGCGTCCAGACGTGAAGGCCCGAAGCCCGCGTCTCAGCATTAAGGCGCGTTTGGCTCGACGCCCGCGTCTCAAACTTCAAGGCGCGTTTGGCTCAACGCCCGCGTCTCAGTTGCAACTGCCCTGATTGCGGGGCCAGTCACCGCGCATGTAGCGGGTAGTGGCCCCTCATTCGGGAGCGTTTTCAGGAGGCACCTTCACCCCCTGAGACCCCTATAAATAGCCTTGTTTGCTATGAAGAGGGGATCGAAGCTTTGGAGAAGTCGAGAATTAAGAAGGTCAAGGCATCATCAAGATCGATCAAATCCAGGCAAGAGGATCATCAAGAGGGAAGCACAACTTCAGCAACAGACAGAGGGAGGAGACTCTTCAGCGAGCTTACTGAGTACTAGCCGCTCTTCGCCTACCTCCTCTTTGAGAGTTTTGGTAGACGGAGCTGAGTTACTCTTTCTACCGACCGAAGAGAAGACCCCCGACGGTCCAGGACGGTCATCTGGTCAACGGAGAACAAGATTCACTCTCCACCACCACACGAAGAACCCAGCATTAAACAAAGGGGGGATTCAAGCTTCAACATCCTCCCTCCCTTGTAACTGGAAGGAAAAGTCTTGTTGTAATCTTTTCATCTGATTCAAAGAAATCTTTACAACAATTCCCTCTTTCTTTTTCCGGCGCAAACAACGTGCACACAAACGTGCACGCAACCAGCCCCTTGGGCCGGTCGACCGAGCGGTCAACCGACTGAAGGCAACCCACTCTCGGGTTGCCCCGGTCGACCGGGCGGTCGATCGGCCAGAGAGCCGTTGCTCTCTAGTTCAGGGCCCGGTCGATCGAGCGATCGACCGAAAAACGCAATGGTCGAATTTTGACCGTCGATCGGAAGGTCAATTCTGACCATAAACGGCTGGCAACGGCTAGTTTTTTATGGAGTCTATAAAAACCCCATTGTTGGGCTGATTTGATTAAGATTTTTCAAGAGCAAAAATTCTTACTTCTCTAGTGTTTTATACAAGTTTTCAAAAGTCTTTTTAGAGCCAAAAAGGATTCATCTTTATTTGTTTTAAAGAGTTGGAAAAATCAAAGAAAATTGGATATTTGGGATATTACTTTTGATCTTCATTTCAAACTTATTCTAGTTGTTTTCCCAGCATTTTCTTTGAGTTTTTAATTTCCAAACTCTTTGTTTTTCACACTTGAGCTACATCATTCTATCCTATCTATTAGGATCTTTTATTTGTGGGAAATTTAGTTTGTGGTTGTGGAAACCACCAAGATTGTAAACCCTTCTTATTTGTTGTATCCCTCTTGTGTAGAGGTTGATTTTGGAGTGGTAATTTGCTCCTCTAGTGAGAGGTGAAGATTGTGTTTTGCTCCCTCTAGTGTGAGGTGGAGTTAGTGTTGGAATCCCTCAAGTGTGAGGTGATTGATTTGTATTGGCTAAGTGCCTACCCCTCTTGTGTGAGGTGGTGTTTGTGTTGCCTCTATGAGAGGTTATATTGGTTGAGAGAGGAGTTGTGTACTCCCAGTTGTAGTTGCCCCAAATCCTTAGTGGAGGTTCCCTGTATGGGAGTCCTATGTGGACTAGTTAGTGGATTAGAAATCCTTCTGGGTGAAGGCGGGGACGTAGAGCTGGGTGCTCGAACCTCGAAACAAATCTCGTTGTTTGCGTTTGATCCATTGACTCTAACTCTCTCTTTATATTGTGCCATTGCATCATTTCATATTACTCATTCATATTATATGCTTGGCTTGTTTGTGTGTGCCTCACTTGTGCTTAACCACGAGAGCTTCATATAGCGCCTCAACTCTTATTCAGAGGAATCAAGAGGAGTTAGTCCAAAGCCCTTCACCGGGAATTCGGCTACACTCGTTAGTTGCATTAAGTGTTGTTGTAATTAAGTTTTAATTTTCGCATTTAGTTCTTTAGATTAGCCGTACACCTATTCACCCCCCCTCTAGATGTACTTCAAAAATAAACACGTGAAAGACACCTGACCGGTAACCAAACAGACAGTTGATAGAGGGAATTTTTTTAGGAAAACTATAAAAGTTTAAAGGAGTATTAAGTAAAGAAGCCTTTCTAAAAAATTTCTTAAAATTTTAAAAAAAATTTAAGCAAAAGATTTGGCATGATGCACATCCACGTTTTATGTGTCTCGAGATATGTATTGATCCAAGAACAGTTTCTGAAATAGTCTTCATGGAACGTGCCACGTAGGCCCCATATTGGATTCACCGAAGTCCATACAACAGCTTCAAGATTTCTCTGTTGGAACTTACTTTGATGATATATTTGTGAAGACATATCATTGGAGCTTTATCTTACAAGCTTATTCAAGAGTTCTACATGATCAAGACTTTCCAAAGAGAGTGGCTATGAATGCGTATTGTATTGATTATTAGTATGTTAAAAGCCTTGAATATGCACACACATCCTTAGCCAACTTAGTCGACTTATACCCTTTAGTAGTCGACTTATACGTGGTATAGTCGACTTGACAATTTCTTTATTCGACTAACCTTTGTCCTGCAAAGATACCAAACTCTCTGTTTCTAACCTGCACTCACTATTAGTCGACTTGACAGTCCTTATAGTCGACTAATAGATGGCCTAGTCGACTAATCATATTGTTCTGGTCGACTAGTTTCAGTTTCCAGAAACTTGTCTTGTATTTTAATCTTGATCTAGTCGACTTGACATCTTTTGTAGTCGACTAACCCTGTATGAATTGCCTACTCTAGTCGACTAACCCCCTACCCCAAGTTGACTAATGGCAGTTTCTGACTGTTGGACAGTTTCTATTTTCTGATGTTTTATCCAACGTTATCCAACGTTTGTATATTCAAAATTGACCTGATAACTACCCTAACTGACTATGAATTTCAGCTATAAATAAGTATGTTATCCTAGGCTAAAAACACCAAACCAAATCAAAAGTTTTCTGACCAAAAACTCTATCAAAATTCTGATTTTTAGAAAACTATTTACACTTTTATTTCTTCACTCAAATTCCTACTTCATAGTGAAGATTTCTGAGAGTCCACCTATAAGAGCCCTTGTTCACGATCACATACAGATTCAAGGCTTATAGGATCAATTGTAATCACTCAAAGAAGAGCATTGTACAAGAGCGTCTTCGGGTTGAAGAGAGTTTGTATAAAGTGTTGTGGTCTTCTTGATTATAAGAAGAGTTGTACACATTTGGCAAAAGGGATTTGTCAAGTGGTGTGCAAGGTGTTGATTTTTGGTGTACAAAGTCAAAGGTTAAAGGAAAATCTCAAGTGGGAGGCTTGAGGACTGGATGTAGATCACAAGGACTAAACCAGGATAAATCTCTTATTTTTGCAATTGTTGTCTTTTTTGAGATTTAATTTCCTTTATGCAAGTTTATTTCTGTAACGCTAATATCTTTGTTTAAGTGTTGACGTATATTTTAGATCCAACAATTGGCATCATTTCGAGACCAACAATTGGTATCAGAGCCCTGCCCGGCATAAAAGCCCTGCATACCTAGTCAACAACCATACAAGGATGGTAACAGAGTTTCCTTCGTCACAATTTAAAGAAGGATATTCTACACAACGTCCACCGCTATTTGACAGAACCAATTACAACTATTAGAAGTGTAGAATGAAGATCTGCTTGTAATCGATCAACTACAAACTATGGATATAGTAGAAGCAGTATACACCAAACCAACTGCCAATTACAACGCTTGGAGTGATGATCAAAAGAAGAATGCAAACCTTGATGCCAAAGCGATTAATGCTTTATTCTATGCCTTAACCAAAGAAGAATTCAACCTTGTGTCAACAGCCACTTCTGCAAATCAAATATGGCACATTCTATAGGTAACACATGAAGGCACAAATAAAATTAAAGAATCTAAAATTTCTATTCTTATTCACAGGTTTGAACTTTTCAAAATAAAGGAAAATGAAACCATCTCAGAAATGGTTACAAGGTTCACTGACACAATAAATTCCTTAGCATCCCTTGGAAAGTAATGCACCCAAGTCATAAAAGTTCGCAAGATCCTTCGTGCACTCACCAAATTGGGAGAAGAAGACAACTGCAATAGAAGAAGCGAATGATCTCTCAACAATGTTATTAGAAAACCTTATTGGTAATCTAATGGCATATGAAGTGCAACTCGAAGACAGAAAGAAGGATGAACAACAATCTCTCTCAAAGAAGAAAGAACTTGTCTTCCATACATCCTCAGACACGGACAATTCAGATAATGATGAAGAGAAAATGGCAATGCTTTCAAGAAAATTCAGAAATTCTTGAATCAAGGTAACTTTAAATGTTTTAATTATAATAAAATATGTCATATGAAGAAGGATTGCCCTTTGCTCAAAAATAAAGGTAAATTCAAGAGCAAAAAGTTCAGAAAGAAGAAAGACTACCAAGCATCATGGAAAAATAGTGATTCCTCTTCCTCTGACGTAGAAGAAGCCACCGAACATGCCAACATCTGTTACATGGCGCTAGAAGAAGATGAGGTACAATATACTGAACTTTTAGATGCATTCCATGAATGATACAATAATCTTAAGAATGAAAAGATAAAGAATAAAGTTTTGACAAAGGAAAATGAAAAACTTTTCAAAGAAAATTCTTGTTATGCTTCTCAAATTTTTTCTATAAATTCTCAAAAAGATGATTTTGAAAAATTATTCTATAAATTCTCAAAAAGATGATTTTGAAAAAGTGATATCATCATTAAAAAAAGATGATGAGAATTTATTACAAAATAATGTTTTATTGAAAAGAGAAACTATGTCTTTAAATGAAAGAATTTCTGTTTTAGATAAAGACATGTCAATTTTCAAAATGAAGTATGCTGAGATTTTGAAAAATGTGACTAAATTTAATCGAGAAAAAGAAAAGTTAAATGATTTATTATCATATCAAAGATGTCACATAATCATTATGGTCTTGAATTTTTTGAAAAATCTACATATGTTAGTAATCTATATAATTCTTTTGTGAAAAAAATACTGATATTATTTCAAAAAGAATTAAGATTAAGTTCGTATGGATTCCTAAAAACTTAAGCATTATTGATAAAAATACTTATACTGCATCATACATACATGATATATGTAATTCATACAACTATGTTTATACTAACAGATGGAAACCAAATTCAAATTGGGTTTGGTCTCCTAAAAGTTAATGCTTTGATCTTATAATGATTGGTACCATTCTAATGTTTATCTTTCAGGTATCATATAAAAGTTTGATAAAGAAAAATATTTCAAATATTTATCATATATATATTTGTTATGATATATTTGTTGCAGGGGGAGAACACATGTTTTTCTATATCTGTTATAACCTTTTCTGCAGGAGAGAACACATATTTCATATATTTGTTATAACATGTTCTACGCAGGGGGCGAACATATTTTCTGCAGGGGGAGAACATATAACATATTTTCTGCAGGGGGAGTATTCATGCACACAAAATGTCATCATCAAAAAGGGGGAGAATGTTGGAACTTACTTTTGATGATACATTTGTGAAGACATATCATTGGAGCTCTATCTTACAAGCTTATTCAAAAGTTCTACATGATCAAGACTTCCAAAGAAAGTGGCTATGAATGTGTATTGTATTGATTATTAGTATGTTAAAAGTCTTGAATATGCACACACATCCTTGCCAACTTAGTCGACTTATACCCTTTAGTAGTCGACTTATACATGGTATAGTCGACTTGACAGTTTCTATAGTCAACTAACCTTTGTCCTGCAAAGACACCAAACTCTCTGTTTCTGACCTGCACTCACTATTAGTCGACTTGACAGTCCTTATAGTCGATTAATAAATGGCCTAGTCGACTAATCATATTGTTCTAGTCAACTAGTTTCAGTTTTCAGAAACTTGTCCTGTGTTTTAATCTTGACCTAGTTGACTTGACATCTTTTGTAGTCGATTAACCCAGTATAAATTGCCTACTCTAGTCTACTAACCCCCTACCCCAAGTCAACTAATAGAAGTTTCTGATTGTTGGACAGTTCTATTTTCTGGTGTTTTATCTAATATTATCCAACGTTTATATATTCAAATTTGACCTGATAACTACCCTAACTGATTATGGATTTCTGCTATAAATAGGTATGTTATCCTAGGCTAAAAACACCAATCCAAATCAAAAGTTTTCTGATCAAAAACTCTGTCAAAATTCTAGTTTTAAAAAATTGTTTACACTTTCATTTCTTCACTCAAATTCCTACTCTATAGTGAAGATTTCTGAGAGTCCACCTATAAGAGCTCTTGTCTACGATCATATACAGATTCAAGGCTTATAGGATTAATTGTAATCACTCAAAGAAGAGCATTTTACAAGAGCGTCTTCGGGTTGAAGAGAGTTTGTATAAGGTGTTGTGGTCTTCTTAGTTGTAAGAAGAGTTGTACACATTTGGCAAAGAGGATTTGTCAAGTGGTGTACAAGGTGTTGATTTTGGGTGTACAAAGTTAAAGGTTAAAGGAAAATCTCAAGCGGGTGGCGTGGGGACTAGATGTAGGTCATGAGGACCGAACCAGGATAAATCTCTTATGTTTGTGATTGCTGTCTTTTCTGAGATTTAATTTCCTTTTATGTAAGTTTATTTCTGTAACGCTAATATCTTTATTTAAGTGTTGACGTATATTTTAGATCCAACAATTGGCATCATCTCGGGACCAACATTCTCATCAGCGCAAAATAAACAACTGAAGAGCCCGAAGAGTCGCTCCAAGGACTTTGGGATTGCTTCCGAGTAAACAAGCAACCCTTGTCTAAATTGCACATTAAACATAAACCTAATCATTCAAATTTCAAAGATGTTTCACAATCTTCTGCATAACACATAACACAGACTGAGAAACAAAAAGAAATGACGAAAAATCTCGAATTATGAATTTTATTATAGAAATATTCGATGTTCTAATTTTATTATTTTTTTTGAAACATCAAACAGAAGGGAGATGATATTACACATCCCAATTTAGATTCTCACGGCTAACAAGTGAACAGGCAAACACATTCCTTTCTATTGCAGGCATAATTGACCAGCTTGTCCTTGATATGCTCCTTGGCATAGGACTTGCAAATACCAAAGCATTCATCGTACTGGCATTTATGGGCAAAAACACTAAGCATTGTTGCAGCAGGCGTCTACCAGTAGCATCTACCATCGAACACCCTACAAAGTAAAACCAACCATTACAATGCATTCATCCATGAAAACGGAGCTTGAAAAGAAGATATCAGGGGGACCAACTTCTTTGTAGGAATCTGAAGGAAAATAAAACTGAGAAGATAGGATCTGCTATTCGAATTCTACAAAACTTTTCTAATTATTCGCTAAACAGAAGAGAAGAAAAGAACTTACAAAGTGATAATACGAGAAGACTTGCAAAAAAGAGAGGCATGACTGTCTGTGCCTTCATCTTGACTATGCTATCAGTTCTAAGAATTCTTGTTCGTTAAGGAGGAAGAAGAGGCATACATTTATAGAAAAAGCTTGCAATTATTTTAGTAAAGATAATTAGTAAATGGGTTTTGGTTCATCCTCCCAAAACATTAGTGTTTCATATATTTTTTGCTCAAAAAATAATAGTTTCCTTAGATTACTAGGAATTCTCTATAGAGAAATGTATCACGTCTTCCTGTTCATCCTCCAATGTACTTGTTGAATTCCAAACATCAAATTAATGCAAGGGTTTTGGTTCATCATCTCGAAAAACAGAGCGTTTTATATAATTTTTGCTCAGAAATAATAGTTTTCTAAATTTTCAAGCCATGTTCTTTTGAGAAGAAAATGGGATAAAAAATGATCCTGTCTGAATAATATTAAAAAAGAGATAAAATACAAACTATCCCTCACCAAACAGTTTCAGGAAGAGAAAGTACAATAAGACTTAGAAGGAAGAGGGAGGAGAAAAAGAAAGCAAAGTTACAAAAAAAAATTTACACTAAAAATCCCAGTAGAAGATTGTCTAATGTGAAACTTCTTCTGGAGAAAGTTGCTCTTGAATAAAAATTCTAGAGTCTTGCTCAATCCAGATGGATCATACTACTGCTAGAACACAAGAATCCCATGTCTTCTGATACACACAAAGAATAGAAGATGTCCGTCAGTCCTCCCACAATTCCTGAAGGGAAGTGAGCCACGAAGGAAGAGCCAGTCCGACATAATTGGGGCCTAGACTCTCTTAGCAAAAGACATGATAGAAAAATGTGAGTAGACGGCTCCGGGTGGTTACCACAGAAAACACAGTGAGATGGTGATCTGATATGACGTCTCTGAAAGTAGAGGCATGTGGTTGTCCTCAATATAGTTATTACATCCGACAACTAATCAAGATGAATCGGTCCATTGGCCAGGTTGATGAAAATCAGGTAGGAAATTTTTCGTTCGATAGAATGTTCCTTAATTACACAACCACTTTTCAATTCTCTTTCTTAATTAAACACAAATTAGACTGGTATTAATCAGTCTCAATATAATCAATATATCAATAGTATATTTCTAGAGATAAATATTACAACATAACCCCTGCAAAAAGAATGTTAGTTTAATTATATAGCATATGGAGTGAGGTATGCATATAGCCAATCTCTTTAAGACAATTACGTCCCCCGCTATGGTGCTAACAGATTACTGGACATTAGTCTCCCAATATACAACACTTCTTTACAATTTGGATAGCATTATCAAATTGACCGTACAGTCGAATCAAAAATTGATCAGTACTTTAACTAATTGAAAGTAGACAAAATGCAGACCAAGACAAAGTTCAGAAAGAATCTATGTCAGAAAGTTTGGAGGAATATCTAGTGCAAGAGAAAGGAAGGGAGAGGGAATTTCTGTCTGAGTAAAACTCAGATTTCATTCTGTGTTTTTTTTGTGTCGGAAAGAGTTAAGAGGAGCACTATTATACCATTCCTGAATGGCACTTGGAGAGATTTCTATCGGTTACGCTATTTATAACCGTCTGCGAGTGCCCCGCTTCATATTGAAACGAGCAAGAGAGGTACTCAGGATCGGGTACGCTATGAGCGCCTGCACCGCACCCAAATGAATTGGGTGCCAGGCCGAGCCGCATTCACGCCCGCATGTCTGTAGAAGAACCGGGGTGGGATGGGCGGGTGGCGCACGCGGGCATGGTTTCCACCCAAACGCGCACGAAAACTCCAAGTACCCTAAGGGCATGCCCTTAACTTCAAACTTTTCATATTTAAACTACTCAACTTTTCACACCACTTTTAATTTAGGACTAAAGAGTTTCTACTCCGTTTTGTCCTCTTTAGCTATCGAATTAGGCCAACTTCCTACTTGAATATCATTCATTTAGAAATGAAATTGAATATGTGAATATATCACTTTCATCCCCAATGGAAAGAGAAGATATTCCAACTATCATGTGTACATTTCTAGTTATGGATCATGCACAAATTCAACTTAAAATTCACTTGAAATTTCTCATTTTCTAACAATCTCCCACAATGAATGGAGATTCAAGAAAATAAACACACTACGAAACTGACTCTATAGTGAAAAATGCTATCACGCCCCGCTTCTCAAAGTAAACAATAGTCGGGACGCGACGAGAGTCGGCGACGTATATAATGAGGAAAATACCTCACTTATACACACTAAGTCTCAATAGAAGAGAATACATATAATATACATAATTATTTCAGTATTAGATAAGTATAAAAATGCCTGCAAAATGGGGTCAGTGACCATGATAAATATGAAAGCATGAATAAATATGAAAGTACTGACAAAATAATAAAAATACCTATGAATAATAAAGGTGACGGGTCTCCTAACAATATCTCAAGAAATATCAAGTACCATGATACCTCAGATCTCTAATATGGCATGCGAACCCTGGGTCATTGATTAGTCTACAATTCTGCATTATTATGTCGCATTCTCTCACCGATTTATGAATAAATTGTCGTCTAAATCGTGTTTTGGTCTTAATTGCAGGTAAATCCAAAGTTTAAGGGAAAGATGGAATAAGAGGCTAATTCATCTCAATTTATGCTAATTAATCCCGCATTACTTGGAGGCCAAGCAAAGGATTATCTAGAAGATTCATTGTACCTAAACTCTTGCGCTTGTCAGACGAATATTCGGACGAAAGTACCAGAAACGGGATATACCCTGACATTCCACGAAGCCAGAGGAATAATCTGACGAAATCCCGGGACCTCTCTCCTTACTATTGCCGCGGAAACGCGGCAATAGCCGCGTTTCCGCGGCAAAGCTATGGAGCCACGCGTCGATTTTCGACGCGTGGCCCCGTCTCGTCTTCTGGAAGCGTCTTTTGCCTATAAATAGCCCTGCAATAGCCCAAACCGAGGGCAGTCTTCGTTTTTAAGAGTAGGTGCAGATTTTAGGAGTAGTGTAGGTGAGTGTTCTTCATTTCTTGTATTTTCATTTCTTTTTAGATCATTGTAGTAGGGCTGAGTGATTTCTAGAGAGAGAAAGCAAGGGATTAATGTAATAGAGAGTGACACTCTATGTAAAGATGCCTCCTTTCTCTTCCAATGTAATCTCCTTCACCTTCTACATGATTTCTTGCTAGTTTTTCTTCTCATGGCAATCTAACTACTAACCACTAACCATCTAACCACTTACTTGATAATCCACATGAATCGGGTTGCCTCTACAAGGCCTTGTTCTTGTAAGAGCCATTGATGGGCAAAGATGATGGGTTCTAACATCTAACTTGCTAACTTGCTAACTTGCTAACCAAGCTAACTCTTTTTTATTTCATGCTCTTTTATTTCATGCTAGTAGTGTAATGAGTGATGCTTGTATTAGCTTGTTCTTGATACAATGTTTTGATTGTTATGAACCATCCATGAGCCAAGCTTTGTATCGTCTCTTTGAAGCCAAGGATTGTGATGGCCGAGGATCAAAATGTAAGGCAACTATCTCGAAGAGGTTAGCATGGTTAGTGGAGCATTTAGTAGTTAGTAGCCATGAGTTTTCTTTTAGCTTGATTTAGAAATCGTTTTTCAAACTCTTTTCTCATTTTTCTATCGGTGTTTTTACCATCCTTCTTAGTTCAACTTTGTTCCATCTCTTTTTCTATTTTGATTTCCAAAGCACTTCACTTTGGTTTTTACATCGCCATTTTCATCGCTCTCCTCACCTACCACATTCTGGATTTCATTTTCTTTTCTTTTTCATTCTTTTTCATTCTTTCAACAAAGAAGAAGTGTTAACAACTGACGTGAATAGAGACTGTTAATGCTTCTATAGCCTCCCTTCCCTGTGGATACGACCCGTTGAGCCAATGCTATAACGGAGTATCTAGGGTACATTAGCACATTCGAGCTTTTCATTGATTTTACATAATACACACTTTTGAGTGCTAGTTTCCGCCTCGATCAAAATTTTTGGCGCCATTGCCAAACACTCCCACCTTATTTTGATTACGCGTCTGTGTAGGACTTTCCTACCGGACTCCGTATTTGATTCCTTTGACCGAGTGTTTGTTGCACCTGAGCGACCCACCAGTTCCTATAACAGCTGTTAGCACGCGGTTTGGACTCCTAGTGTCTAGCCCGAAGATATACCGGTGGAGTCTTCTTCGGAGGAAAGTTTAGAGGATGAAGATGAACCTGAATTTTGGCGTCAGGAACCCCCAACCGATTCACGTACCTTCATGTCCACCATCAGGAAGGGCATGAAGAAAATTTTTAGGGGGCAGGTCAGGCTTAGAAAGCAGGTGGAGGAGCAATCTCGAGGTTGGACCGCATTGAGGCGGGGCTCAGACGATCACAGTCGGCTGGACCTAGCACCACCGCGGGTCCAAAGAGACGGAGGGAGTGATTTCATACCTTTTACCTATTTCATGCATCTTTTTATCTTGCATACATTGAGGACAATGCATGAGATAGGTATGGGGGGTAGATTCTGACTTAGGATTTTCATTTTCTTTTTAGGACTTTTTATTTTCTATTTTCTTTTTAGGCTTTTTATTTTTATTTCTAGGATTTTCATTTTCTTTTTAGGTTTTTTATTTTTTAGATTTTACCTTTCTTTGTAGATTTTTTATTTTCTTTTAGATTTTACTTTTTCGTTTAGAAAAATAAAAAAATATATAAAAAATAAATAAAAAGGGGAATTTTTTATCCATGTTTAAAGAATCAAACTTGATTTTAGGATTAAGGAAGCTCTTAACTAAGATTTCTAATTATAAGTCGAAAAGAGGAGTTTTGTTGGATTTTTAGGTTAAGTAATAAAGGATAAGAAAGATTACTAGATTTTAATTCTTTCTTTAGGATATATACATTAAACATATTGAAGGATTAATCAAAGACTTTTTGTGACTTTATTTACATATATATATAATAAAAAAAGAAGAAAAAAAATGTATATAAATAACTAAATAAATACTTAGCCACTAATTAAGCTGGTTAGTCGTGCCTCAAGAAGCATTACCAATCACGCTTAAAGTGGTTAAGTCCTTAATTCCTTCGTGGCCTAGTTTACTCGAATCCTCGAACCCGAGGGATGTTTTCTCATCTGGTGCCCTAAGACCGACTGGTTTGGGAGTCATCGGTAAGAGGCTCGTTACAAGGGTAAATTAGAAAGCCTAAGGAATATAAGGAAATGTAAATAAATAAATACTGTATAAAAAAAAGAGAAAAAGAAAAAAAATAAAAATATTGTTATATATATTAGTAAATAAATAAACTTAGTCTAAGAAAGATCCTTCATATTTATAGATGTATATATACTAGGATTGATGCAAAATCCGGTTTTTGATCTCTTCCTTAAAAACTTAACCTAAGTTGAAAACAAAGCTCTAAATAGACGCTTATAAGAGGAATGACAAGTTTAGGGTAACCTGAAACCTATAACTCAAGTAAGAATCTTTAAAACATGGATCAAAATTTTCACTAACATTTTTATTTTTCTTTATGGATTTTGTGGGTGCAATCCGCTGAAAACCCTCAGGAGACAACACTCCTCCTCTAGGGTAACCTAGAGGTTTAACGGCTTGTTGCACGTGCTCAGTGCAATCGTGTCACCTACGAAAGTGGTGTAATAATCTAGTTAGGATTTTCTTTCTCTTTTTGTTTTGTTCGAGGACGAGCAAAAGCTAGGTATGGGGGTGTGATTGTTATACATATTTGCATATTTTTCCACATCCATACCATGCATTACATAAATAAAAATGTGATTTTTAATCTTTTTCTCTCTATTTTTGCAGGTCCATATTTTAATGGTGAAGAGGCCCATAATCCCTTTAATTATCAAGAATTAAAGGAGAATTAATCAAAGCCCAAAAGAGAGCCCAAGGTTGAGCCCAGGATCTGGAGACATCCACGCGCCAGCTCAGACATTCCAGAAGGTCCACGTGGCTAACAAACTGCGAGAAAACCGCAACAGAAATCTCGCCCTCAACGGCCAAGATTCTGCCGCGGAAACGCGGCTCTGGCCGCGTTTCTGCGGCCGTTATCTGGCCATTGAGCCCGCGATTTCATCCACCTGTCCGGGTTCTAGAGCCTTCTTCTCTGAGCCTATAAATAGACCATCAGGGCCAGCGAAAAAGAGAGAGGAGAGAATAGAGAATAGAGCTTGTATTTTGTAGGTTTTTCTCTAGGATTTTTAGTGCTCTAGGTCTTCTTCTTCCTCCTAGAAATTCTGCAAGAGAGAGATAGTGAGAGAGTGAAAGCTTGTGTAAACCAAGGGGTGACAACTTGAAGCAACAAGGATTAATCCAATCTACTTTCTCTTCTTTTGCAATTTCTAGTACTTTACTTGCATTCTTTCATTCAAGCTTTACTTTCTTAGCATAATATCTTGTTGTTTTTCTTTTCTTGTAATGAATAGCTAATTCTTCTACATGACTAGCTAACCACTAACATTGCTAACTTCTAACTCTTGGGTGATTGCTAATTCTTAATCTTGCAAATGTTGAGTCATTTTCATCCCCGATGGGTTACTTTCTTTCTTGGCAAGTTCTTGTTGTAATTCCATATGATTCATGTGTGCCTCATTTAGAGCCTTGTCTTTAGAACAAGTGCCTTGATGGAACATGGAGATGGATCACCAACCATATGCTATTTGTTGTACAACTTCCTTACTTCAATACTAGCTTGTATATGCCTTGAATGACTAATGATTTTGTATCTTCTTCCTTAGCATCCCTTGAGTGGCACTCCTCGATTCCACCATTGAAATTCTATCTTGAGAGCCGATGACATCGATGAGGCTACAAGACAAGTCCAAGAAGATCACCCATCCATCAAAAGGGAAAGTAACTTGACCAACAAGCAAGACAAACATATGCCGATGAATCAACATGAGGCAAGCATCACTATAATGGAGATTAGTAAGTTAGCAAATTAGTAAGATTAGCTAGTCATGGTTTTCTCCATCTTAAAGTCTTTTACAAAGTTCTCCTTCTTTTAGTTTTCTTTCCAAAGCAAATCTTGTTTTAAAGTTCTTTTTATTTTCTTTCCATCATGCACAAATCCACAAATTCTTTTACTTCTTTTTCCAATTCATTTTCATTCTTTTAAAGCAAAGAAGAACTTTCGTTTGTCTTTCTTCAACATCAAACCGTAAAGCTTCCATCGTGAGCTCTCCTTGTGGATTCGACCCGTATAGCTTATGCTACTACGGTGATTTGGAAAGGAGTACATTACACATTGTGAATACACTTCAGAGTGATTAAGCACCTAAGGTTGACTCTAAACTTTCACTCTTTTGTTGAAAATCTATGCGAATTCTACTCCACTACTCACACTACTCTTTCCCTATCAGTCATCAGAAAGCAACCTAGTGAGTGATAAAATGAAGGAAGGAATAATATGTGTTGGCCCAAAATCACTCTAGTTTTGATGATGATTAACTCATGTAGTTATAGTACTAATGATCGTGTATTTATATAGTTCAGATTTTGTATCAGGATCTTAGTAGGTGCTTAGCTTCAACAAAGAAGTTTTGGAGCTAACACATGATGATTCAAGAGCTCGCGCATCAAGATCGCATCTAGCACTCGGTTGGAGTCAAGCTCTTTGGATCGTGTTTGGATCGGTTCGTCTTGAAGATGAGGATCGACAAGAAGACTTCGGTTTGTTTAGATCTTGTGTAAAGATAAATAGTGTTGATATGCTCAAGTTCACACACACATAAGTTTAATATGTTTGGTTTTCGGTTTAACCGATTTTTGGATTTCATATATACATATATATATGATTTTTGATCAGTTACATATATTGCATATACATTGTCACTTTACCATACTTTTTAGCTAATAAATCCTATTAATAAGTCTTCTTCTTCTTTGTTAAATGTAGGCCCAATTGCTAAAAGAAAGGAAAGAGAAACAAGCCCAAAAACCCACCAAATTCAGATTTAATTCAGAATAAATTCAAAATCAAGGAATCAGGGCAAAATCTTGGCATATCAGAGAGGTTGAAAATTGGTTGAAAAGAATCCTCCCAAATCAAGCGATTAACGCCAACAATCAAAGGCTGTTTTGTCAAATCCTAGAACAGAAACGAGAAAACCAGTAGAAGATATAGGAGAATCACCAAAACAGGAGAACCACCAATTGAGTGTAGCCAACTGGCCACACCAGGGCCGCGAAAACGCGGCCCTAGCCGCATTTTCGTGGCTTTGCTAAAGTGGTTGGGGGAGCGTTTGCTCCCCCAATCTTTCTACGATCTCCCTCTCTAGTTTTTCCCTATAAATACCAGTTTCAACAAAAAAGAAGGGAGCGAAGACTAGGATTAGAATTTTTATTTATTCTTTAAGGATTTAGGCTCTTTGTTAGATAGTATAGAAGTTGTATTTTTGTTTTATAATTTATATCAGTATAAACACCAGAGAGAAGAGTGGAATTGAGTGTGTAATTCGTCTTTGAAGTGACAATCAAAGGAGCTTCTACTTGCTTAATCAACTCAACTCGAATTCGGTATGTTCAAGTTTACTTGTCATTCTTTTATTTGTTTTCAGTTCATAATAAGTAGCTAATTCATTTTTTGGGCTCACTAATGGACCTCTTCTATCACCTCTCTTGACTGATTTTCATAAAAGCAACACTTTTTGAATCAGAAAGTACCTTAGTTTAAAACTTCGTTCTTGAAAGCACATGAGGATTTCTTTACTTTTAACTTGGACTTTTAAAGCACAAATCTCTTTGAACTGTTTTTATTCTATACTTGCTTCTTCGCGATTGATGGTTTAACATTCACTTCTTAATGATTTGTAACGAAAGGGCTTAAGATTTAATTGAAACGATCTTATTTGTTTTACTTGGACATTAAAAGAAACTAAAGGTTTTTGGTTTATATTAAAAGTGATGCAACTCAAATATTTTTGAGATAAGTACATAGTTGAGTTAAAAATTAGTGAGCCCAGATCTTCTCCTTCTTATATTAAAATCAACCAAACAATTTTCAAGCTTTTTAAATCACCTTCTCCAAAGCCTTCTCCAAATTTTAAGTTTTTCTTTTAATCATTTTCCTTCTCTTCATTCTCTTTTCAACTAAAAAATTAGTACTATTCTTAGCTTTTTAAATAAAACACCGAAAAGCTTCTATCGCATTCCTCCTCGTGGACATAACCAGTTAGCCCAAAGGTACATGGTAATTTCTTAAACTCTTTGATTTTTACAATCAATTTTTGGCGTCGTTGCCGGGGAAGGAACGGTGTATTTATTTTTTAACAAGTTTGCTGTGTTATTTCGGGGATACCAAGATTCAGATCTAGCATTCAAGCTTTGCAGGAGAAGACTTGGTATTTTGTGCCCATACTCTCGAAGTAAGAAACAGAATTTCAAGAAATTACTATTGTAAAAGTTGCAATTTTTGTGGGACTACTAAAACTTTTTTTGCAGGACATATTGCTTGCAAAAATTAAGTTTTTATGTGTTATATTCTTGCTATATCTGCTATTCACAATCCCTGTTTTAATCCAATAGTAATTTGAGTGATTGTTAATTGCTTAAAAAAATGTTTAGACTTGCATTCTAGGCATTTGTCTAATTACGTTTATTTTATAATTACTGTTGAAGAGAGCTGGAGACAAGGTACGTATGCATAGCATGTAGTTTAGGAAACGTTCTTGGGTGATATTTGCTTTTAAATGCTACTTTTCTATATCTTGCACACTTTGCACAAATCAATTCTAAGGGCAAACCCAAGTCAAGATAAGGTGGGGAAGTCATTACCCTTCCTTAGCCCACAAACCATCTCAAAGTACGCACAACCTAAGCCTAAGTAAAATTTGATAGACGTTGGCCTTAGGGACATCTCAAACTCATTAGGAGATTATCCTAAGGGGGAAGGTGGTGGAATTTGACTCCTGCCAAATCAGTATCTAGGAAGGGGATTAAGGGACGAAAGCCCGAAGGTTGATGGTTACTTAATTAAGGAACGTCTTTGATGGATAACCTCCCACCAATCTTGTCTTGACATGGCTGATTAGCTTGTGGTCAAAGTCTGCATTATACCTCCAGTGGAAAATCAACCAGTTAGGAGTTGTCTAGGTCAAAGTTACCTTAGACTAGGCTTGGTTGTTTTCTCTTCTTGACTATTGGTGAACTTGTTTGTGATTGTGTTTGTGTATGCAAGTGTGATCAAGAGACCCTAATTCATCTAGGTTAACTAGAAACACATAACCACCCAAGTTTGAAATAAGACCAGATTCGGTTATGGATCAACCGACATCTTTGCAGGATAGGTTCTATCCCATTAGAACATCACTTCCATCCTGCATTCAACTTCCATCAGTTGGTGAACACAACTTTGAGCTTAAGCCACAGTTCATCAATACACTCCCTAAGTTCCATGGCTTAGAGTCCGAAAATGCTTATTTCTTCATAAGAAAATTTGAGAAAGTATGCTTAATGATGAAAATCTCACACCTTGCAGATGATGCTAATAGGTTGAGATTTGTCACATTTGCTCTTAAGAACTTAGCAAAGAAATGGCTCTACAGCTTAGTGGCTGGCTCTATCACATCTTGGGATGGTTTTATCAAGGTCTTCTTGAAGAAATTCTATCTAATCCACAAGACCGCTCTCGTTAGAAAAAACATCATGCAATTCAAGAAAGAATCTAGTGAACCGTTTTAGAGGTACTTTGAACGCTTCAAAGACCTTCTTGTCTAATGTCCTCATCATGGAATAGAGAAATGGCGACAATGCCAAATTCTTTATGACGGTTTAGACTACTCGACCAAGACCCTCTTAGAAAGCATGTGCCAAGGGGATTCTTGCAGAAGGATGAGCATGAAGGATGGGATTTATATAAGAATCTAGCTGAAAAGACCATCCAATGGGAACTTACTAGTGAAAGCTCTAGAAATCCAAACTCTATCTCTTCAAAAGGTGGTCTCCATTCGATTGAACCATCCATAGCTAACGAGGCTAAGTTAGCTAACCTAGCAAGAAGACTGAAAGTTTTAGAAACTAATTAAGTCCAGTCAATCAAGTCAGTCCAAACTAATTTTCAACTCCGGGTTGTACTTACTGTCAGGCCATGAATCATGTGTTTGAGCAGTGTCCTGTTTTTAAGCTCACCAACACTTTTCTGAACCGATGAATGCGGCCTTTTCAAGGCCGAACAATGATCTTTACGCTCCAACGTACAATCTTAGCTGGAGAAATCACCCAAATTTCTCATGAAGCTAACAAAATAATGACCACCCACGGTCAAATCATGCAAGCAACTTCCATCATTCCAATAATTCTTCCAATCATCAACCCAACATTTTCAATCACCCTTACAATTCTCTCAATAATTTTTCAAATTATCAACAAAATTTTTCCAATCAAGCTCCACCATCTTCCTTCCAGAATCCTCAACTCGAAAGGAGAATGACTGATTTTGAGAGAAACATGAAAAGGTACATGAAGAACTAAGATTCCCTCATGTAAACAATACAGAGGCTAGAGGGTCAAATGAGCCAGTTAGCCAACCCACAACATGAGAGGCAAAAGGGTACCTTTCCCAGTCAACCAATTATGAATCCTAGGAATTCACAACAAGCTCATTTGGTTGAGGATCAATCACTGAATCAATGTAATATTGTCCATACATTGAGGTCGGGAAAGAAAGTTGATAACCAAGTGTCAACACCACCTAATCCTAATCAGCACAATCACATTTTAGCATCCACCTCATCTAATCCCACTCCTCCTAAATTTGATGAATCTGAAAAAGATAAGTCAACCAGTCATGTGCACTAGCCTATAGCACCATTTCCTAATAGGCTGAAAAATAACAAGCAAAATTCACACATGGATATGATAATTGAGATCTTTAATCAAGTGAAGATAAATGTATCACTTCTTGATGCCATCCAACAAGTCCCATCTTATACTAAGTTTCTTAAGGACATATGCACCAAGAAGAGAAAGACTAATGTACCTAAAAAGGTCTTCTTAGTCACTAATATTAGTGAGATACAATAGGGTCCGATCCCTGTTAAGTACAAGGATTCAGGTAGTCCAACCATTTCCTACACAATAGGACAAGCCGAGATTAGTCGTGCACTTCTTGACTTAGGAGCAAGTATCAACTTGCTTCCATTCTCAGTTTATCAACAACTCGGGTTGGGCGATCTTAGTCCAACTCGAGTCACTATTCAACTGGCTGACCGTTCAGTGAAAGTTCTAAAAGGGGAGATTAATGATGTCATTAATCGGGTTGGGGAGTTTATTTACTCTGTTGATTTCATAGTTCTAGAGACACAACCTGTGTCTAACTCCAATCATAGGGCTCAAACTCCTGTTATCCTAGGGCGACCATTCCTTACTACTGCTAATGCCATCATTAATTGTAGGAATGAGTCCATGAGGTTAACTTTTAGGAACATGACTAGAAAAGTCAATGTCTTCAACCAAGAAAAACAACATCGTAAGATAAGAGATCAAACATTTGAGGTGTACTTTGTTGAAAAAATTGTGATGAAGAGAGTGAAGATATAGAAGATGAGTCATTATTTCTTAATGAATTATTTAAGAATAAATGCGATTATCTTGATGAGAAGGCATATGTCGGAGATCCTAATATTAGAATAACCTTTAAAAAGGGGAAATTTGATTTGAATATCTTCACTTTCGATGAGCCAATCAATAATGTATCGCATGAGAATATAATTCAAGAACCTCCGATTGACATACTCTTTGAAAACCTCTTCAAAGAAGAACTCATGTGTTTGGATGAACCAACTAGGAATCTTTTGGTTAATTACACATCTCTAGGGGAAAGTGTTGACCTAAGCTTTGAGGAGATATATGAAACTGAGTTAGAATTCCTAGGCATTCATAGTGACGAAGTTCCAACTGAGAAGTGTGGTGGCGATCAATTTTTACATAATGAATGTAGAAATATGAGGAAGGAAAACCTAAAGAAGTTGAGACTGGGGAGGAAGAGAGCTAAAATGACAGAAAAATTGGCCACCCCACTATGCCCTATAAAGAGGACCCATTGGAATGACGGGAAGAGAGCTAGAGGGATAAGACCGAAAAAGATCTAGGTGCGAGAGAAACTTGATATTGTACATATTTCTGTATAATATATGCACCTCTTTTACATTTCATTTCATGCATGTATACATTTCTTTCATACATTGGGGCAATGCATGAGAAAGTGTGGGGAGGGCTCTAACATGGCTAATATCAAAAAAATAAAAATTTATATATATAAATTTTTTTTTGATAGGTTAGAATAATATTTTTTGTAAGAAATTAAGTCAATTTTAAGGAATAGGAAAATCATAATTAGGATTTCTTACACTTGGTCAAAATAAGATGACTTGTTTGATTTTTAGGGTTAGGAAGATAATTTATGAAAGTAATTTAGTCTTGATATTTACCTTAATGAAATATGCACACTAAATACACTTACACACTTGGGGTTTAAAAACAAAGACTCTAATGCCTTATAAATATATATATATATATATATATATATGTGTGTGTGTGTGTGTGTGTGTGTGTGTGTGTGTGTGTGTGTGTGTGTGTCTATATATATATGTATATGTATATATATATGTATATATATATATATATATATATATATTATATATATATATATATATATATATATATATATATGTGTGTGTGTGTGTGTGTGTATATATATATATGTATGAAAAAAATAAATAAATCTAATTATTGATTAGCTAGGTGCTTTGGCCTAAGCAAGCCTTGGTATTTATGCAAAAGATAATTAGATAAATCTAAATATATATATATAAATCCTCTGATTAAGCTGGGTATTTGTGCTTCATGAAGCATAAGTTTTCACGCCTAAAAGGGGTACATTTTATAAATAAAAACCTTGATTTCGTGGCCTTGTCTGCTCGAGTGTTTAAGTCCTTATGGGTGTTTTCTCACCTGGTGCCCTAAAACTGTCCGGTTTGAGTGTCACCGACTAAAGGCTCATTACATGGGCAGATTAGAAAGCCTAATGAAATTGAGGAATAAATTTCATCAAAAATAAATATAAATAAGGCATAGGAGTTAATGTTAAAAAAAATCCTTAGTCAACTTCACAGTCACGATGGTGCATATGACTCAGGGTAAATTAATAGACTAGATGAGAAGTACAATTTGACTCCTTACTTTGATTGATGACATGTTTTTAAATAAAGACTGAGTTTCAGAATGAAAATTTTGATATTCCTATAACTTATAGATTACTTAAAACCTTACAAATATACTTCAAATATTTTCTCCTTTCAAAATGCTTTTCGAAAATACTAACATTTTTTATGGATTTTGTGGGTGCAATTCACTGAAAACCCTCATGAGACAAAACTCGTCCTCTAGGGGTAATTTAGAGGTTTAACGGCTTGTTGCACATACTCAGTACAATCGAGTGACCTGCGAAAGTGTTTAATAATTGATTAGAATTAGTCTGATGTTTTGCTCGAGGGCGAGCAAAAGATAAGTGTGGGGGTGTGATCAGTTACATATATTGCATATATATTGTCACATTACCATACTTTTTAGCTAATAAATCCTATTAATAAGTCTTCTTCTTCTTTGTTAAATGTAGGCCCAATTGCTAAAAGAAAGGAAAGAGAAACAAGCCCAAAAGCCCACCAAATTCTGATTTAATTCAGAATAAATTCGAAATCAAGGAATCAGGGCAAAATCTTAGCATACCAGAGAGGTTGAAAACCGGTTGAAAAGAATCCTCCCAAATCAAGCGGTTAAAGCCAACAATTAAAGGCTGTTTTGTCAAATCTTGGAGTAAAAAAGAGAAAACTAGTAGAAGATACAAGAGAACCACCAAACCAGGAGAACCACCCAATCAGGTGTGGCCAACTGGCCACACCAGGCCGCGAAAACGTGGCCCTAGCCGCGTTAGGGCCGCGTTTTTGTGGCTCTGTTAAAGTGGTTAGGGAAACGTTTGCTCCCCCAATCTTTCTACGATCTCTCCCTCTGGCTTTTCCCTATAAATATCAGTTTAATGAAGAAGAAGGGAGCGAAGACTAGGATTAGAATTTTTGTTTATTCTTTAAGGATTTAGGCTCTTTGTTAGATAGTATAGAAGTTATATTTTTGTTTTATAATTTATAGTTCAGTGCAAACAGCAGAGAGAAGAGTGGAATTGAGTGTGTAATTTGTCTTTGAAGTGACAATCAAAGGAGCTTCTACTTGCTTGATCAACTCAACTCGAATTTAGTATGTTCAAGTTTTCTTGTCAGTCTCTTGTTTGTTTTCAGTTCATAATGAGTAGCTAATTCATTTTTTGGGCTCACTAATGAACCTCTTCTATCACCTTTCTCTTGACTGATTTTCATGAAAGCAACATTTTTTTAATCAGAATGTACCTTATTTAAAACTTCGTTCTTGAAAGCACATGAGTATTTCTTTATTTTAAACTTGGACTTTTAAAGCACAAATCTCTTTGAACTATTTTTATTCCATACTTGCTTCTTCGCGCTTGATGGTTTAACATTCACTTCGTAATGATTTGTAACGAAAGGGCTTAAGATTTAAATGAAACGATCTTATTTGTTTTACTTGGACATTAAACGAAACTAAAGGTTTTTAGTTTATAATAAAAGTGATGCAATCCAAATGTTCTTGAGATAAGTACATAGTTGAATTAAAAATTAGTGAGCCCAGATCTTCTCCTTCTTATATTAAAATCAACTAAACAATTTTCAAGCTTTTTAATCACCTTCTCCAAAGCCTTCTCCAAATTTTAAGTTTTTCTTTTAATCATTTTCCTTCTCTTCATTCTATTTTCAACTAAAAAACTAGCACCATTCTTAGCTTTCTAAACAAAATACTGAAAAGCTTCTGATAGGTAGTAAAAAATGCATATTTATCACTACATTTACTATCACATTTTCATATTTATTCCTACAATTATGCACTATTACTAATGCTTTGTTATTTAATGTGTGCAGGCCTTTAGTATTTATTTAAATAAAGAATAAAAGCCTAAATGAAGCCCAAAAGCCCATGTCCAAGCCCAAGTGCAAAAGTGCAATTACCAAATGTCAAAGTTGCAATTACCAAGTGTAAAAGTTGCAAATACTAAAAGAAGAAGGAAGGGATAGACTTCTATTCAACCCTAAATACTTGCAGGATGAGGATAAATATAAAAGAAGGAGAGTGCAAAGATAAAATTCGTTTTGAAGAGATTTGGATTTAGGGTAACTTGCTTCCTAAGTTATCCTGAATTTTCAAAATAAAGAGTCGAGATGCCAGATCCAAACAGATATACCCAGAAAGACGGACCAGAGGAGGCCACGCGCGAAAGCGCGTGGCCAGGGATAAGGCTAAGGTCTCAGAAACACGGCCAAAGCCGCGTTTCTGTGGCCAGATGGATGAGATGGAACAACTGCTTTCGCAGGAGAATTCTATCGGGACTCTACTTCTTTATGCTCCTATAAATACCCTTGCAGAGCAACAGAGAGGCGCATCCAGAGACGAAAAATTAGGGTTTCTTTAGTTTTCTCTTTAAATTTCTGTAATCTTCATTTCGCTTTTAGCATATTGTGGAGAAGAAGGAGCATTATATTTGGAAGAGGTTTCGAATAAAGGTTACCTTTTTGCCATTTAAATTCTTGTCATTTAATTTCGTTTTACTCTGTGATCTTTCTATTTGTTTTGATTCTTCTTTCTTTCGCAATTCTTCATATTAAACAAAATACAAAAAAATTGAAAATATAAAAAAAAGAAGATGATTAACTAATTCTAAAGTGTGGTTTGCTATCTCTTAAACAACCCTAGAGCAGTTTAGGAATTGAGTGGATTGATAATAATTTTTAGAAACCCTAGGTTTAAGACAGATTGCTTGAAGATTAAATTGAAGATTAGTTTTTCTAATCTAGGTTACAGCTCTAAACAATTCTTCACAACTTCATACTTAAGTACTTAGACAGCATAACCTTAAGGTAACACTTTTATTATGTTGTACTTAGAAGTTAGGATGAATATTTGTTGAATTTTTAGTAGTACAAACTAGTTAGATTCTAAGATCATTTTTTCTTGCTTGAATCTTTTCTAATAAACCTAGGGTAGTTTTATGTATTTCAAGATGACATTCAATATCCAAAACTTGCACTATGGGTTGTGGTAGAAGATCAGTAAAACTACATATCTCCAATCGTATATTTCAAATCTAATCTTTCTTTTGTTTTGTTCTAAGGATACAGAGAAATCGTCCGAAAAACTTGCATCGCATCCTTCCCTATGGATCGACCCGCTTTGGCCTTTGCTGCAGCGGATAGCATTGAGACTGAGAATTCATAACTTTAACTCTTACTTTTTTCTTTGCAATCTCAGTTTTTCAATCAGCTTCTACCGCATTCCTCCTCGTGGACACGACTCGTTAGCCCAAAGCTACACGGTAATTTCTTAAACTCTTTGATTTTTAAAATCAGTTTTCATGTATAGATAAAATCAAAACAAATTTATATAGTTTAATGTATATTAAATTTCATCTATATACATATGTGCTTCATATATTTATTAAAACATATTTTGATGATCATATTCATGTGTTTTAGAGTTTTGTAATTAACAAAACCTATTTTGAATTTCAAGTCAAAAACATAGATAAATTATGTACATGTGTATTGGATTTTATCCATACACACTATGCTTCAAAAGAGTATAAATATCTTGTTTTTGTATTTATACAAGTTTGAAAAAAATTGAATTTTCATTTCAAAGTTTGGTTTTCGGAAACTATGATTTTTGTTTAAGGACAAATATTTTATATCACAAAAATAGTTCATATAGTTTACAATATGCGTTGATTTTTAGTCACACATATTTTTTATTCAAATATCTTACAAGAACTTATTTTTGTGGAATTTATAGGATTTTATGGGATTTTATTGGAGTTAAAATGCGTTTGTTTCAAATTCTGAAATATCCCAGCAAGATCTGCTGGCGGTCGACCGGACTGGTTGACCGATGTGCACGGAGACGTGCACAGGACCAGCCAAGTAGGTCGGTCGACTGCGCGGTTGACCGACTGAAAGTACCCTACACTCTAATATTGCCGGTCGACCGGGCGGTCGACCGATAGGCTGTGCCCGGTCGACCAGGCGGTCGACCGAAGGCACAACGGTCAGAAGTATGACCGTTGGGCTGGTCGACCAGAAGGTCATTTTTGACCTTTCAGGCTGCCAACGGCTATTTTTTTTAGAAAGGCTATAAAGAAGCCATCTTTTAGGCTGTTTTCATAAGTTTTTTAGAGAGCTAATTTTCCCATCTATACAAAAGTTTAGCAGCAAGTTTTTGAAAAGTTTTTGTGTTAAAAAGATTTATTTTTTATTTGTTTACAAGGGTTGAAAAAATCAAAGAAAATTAGAGTCTTTGGGAAATTGATTTTTATCTTCATTTCTATTTCATTTTAGTATTTTTCCCAAGAATTTTCTTTATGATTTTGATTTCCAAACACCTTGTTTTTCTCACAATTGAGCTATCATTTTTATCCTATCTATAGGATCTTGTTTTTGTGGGAAATATTGTTTATGGTCTATTGAGATCACCAAGAGTTGTTTGTGGTCTATTGTGATCAACCAAGTTGTAATCTTTCCTTTCCTTTGGGTTTGTGTTCATCCTCTAGTGTAGAGGTGAGTATGGTTTGTCTTAGTGCCTTATCCCTCTTGTGTAGAGGAGATTATTGTTTGACTTTGTGCCTTATCCCTCTTGTGTAGAGGTGATTAATATTTGGCTTTGTGCCTTGTCCCTCTTGTATAGAGGTGATTGAGTTTTGGCTTTGTGCCTTGCCTCTTATGCAGAGGTAGTTGTGTTGGAGAGGGGAGTTGTGTACTCCTAACTTTGTAATTACAAATTCCTCGGTAGAGGTTCCCTGTGTAGGAAATCCTGTGTGGACGTAGTGAAAATCCTTCTGTGTGAAGGTAGGGACGTAGAGCAGTGGCTCGAAACTCGAAATATATCTTGATATTTGTGTTTGATCCACTATCTCTAAACTTTATCTCTTTTATATCTTGTATTGCTTTATATTGTTCATTTTCATACATGCTTGGTATTGTTTGTGTGCCCATACTTGTGTTGAACCAAGAGAGCTTCATATAACACCTCAACTCTTATTCAGAGAAATCTAGAGGAGATAGTTTAGAGCCCCTCACTGGGAATTCGGCTACTTTTTGATTACACATAGTGTATTGCAATTAGTTTTTAATTCAGCATCATTTGCATTAGATTAGCTAATACACCTATTCAGCCCCCTCTAAGTGTATTTTCAATATATACCATAACAGTATTTACAATTACGATAATATATAATACAATTTTAAATAACAGTGGTACAATATAATATTATACTACCAGGCACGTTACAAGGGTATTACATGATCAAAACAATATCTATGTCAATCGGGTAGAGTTTTATATATAAATCAACTAATAGTATTTTATTATATTATCATTACAGCCTTCATTAACATGTTATTAATAACAATATAATAGATAAGATACAGGCTTGACTTATATAATAATATTATCAATTTGTTTAATTAACAAGTATCGAGTCTTCATTATGTCATGTCTGCTGATTAAGCTAATAGTAATAGTAACATGATGGTATCAATAGTGATATAAACATAAATAATCATGTTGTAATGCCGTGAGTGTACAGGAATGTGTTGATTGAAGAATTAAATTACAGTGTAGCTCAGGGCTAACGGGTCATGTCCACAAGGAGAGATGCGATGCAAGTTTTTCAGTGTTATTATTGAGAAAACATGTTTTTAATGTTGGTTTTTTATAAGAAAAGAGTGTGGAGTGGTTAAGAAGTGATTTAAAGAATAACTGAAGATTGAGAATAGGTTTTGGAAAAGAGAACTTTAGAAATATCTTAAGTTGAAAATGTGTTTGTTTTTAATAAGAGAGAAAATCCGGACTCACTAATTGTTTGCTCAATTCTATATTCTTATCTTGATAGTTAAATGCCTCAATGTGATCATAGGCAATAGTTTAATCTTGCATTTAAAGAGAAATTAAGTAAAACACATAAGATAGTGTAAGAAATTGAGCTTTACTTTTGAATCTTTTTTTAAGTTGAATGTTAAACCATCAAGACACTTAAGCAAGTATGGAATAAAAATAATTTTTTTATAAGATTAACTTCAAAGTGTAAGTTCAAAAACTGATCCCATCCTCATGTGCCTTTAAAAACACTTGCTAAAAAGTAAGGAGTAAATAAAGTCATTCAAATGATTCAATTTTGTCTTTCCAATAAAACTTATCAAGATGTGGAATTAGAGAGAAGGGATTAGTGAGCCTAAAAGAGAAAAATTAGCTACTTATGATTAATTTAACGCAAGTAAAATAATTGAAATGCAACATATCAAAATTGATATATATATATATATATATATATTTTTTTTTTTTTTTTTTTTGTAAGTGTGTGTGTGTATCTGCTGGCGGGTTCGAAAATGGTGACCAGTGGGGAGCAGGAGCTCAAACGAACCCAAGGCCAAGGCCGACCTCTTGACTGTTCGCGGTGACCTTGTAGACTTTTCTAGCTTTGGACTTCTTTCAATGGAAGTCTAGGCTTATGCACTAACTCCAACTATTTTTTCAGAGTGTTTCAACAATAAAACATTTAGGGGTTGTTTATTTGCTAAGAAGAACGCGGAGTACTCGAAGTCTGTTTCACAGAAGTACTTGAAGGATCTCCGGGTAACTTTAGTAATCACTTCGAGCGTTTGTTTGCATCGAAGTTTTACTCTTAAGTACTTTTAGACTTTACTTTTTTTTAAACACGAAAATGACACTGAAGTAATATCTACTTATATTTCTAGCATTGTTTGCTAGTTAAATGATTTGATTTTCAAAAGGTTTATTTTCTTAATACCCCGTTAAACTTTCAGGGTTTTTTTAGAAATAACTCTTTCAACTATTTGTTTCTCATTTTAGCTCATAATGTCGTTATCGGTGACCTGCAAATGACTTTCTTGCTCCTCTCCGCACAAAAGAAACACATGAAAAGCACATGATGAACCAAGGGTAATTTTGTCATAAAATAAACACATGAAAGACACCTGACTGGTAACCAAACAGACAATTGGTAGAGGGGATTTTTTTAGGAAAACTATAAAAGTTTAAAGGGGTATTAAGAAAATAAGCCTTTCTATAAAAAATTTAAAAAATTAGGCAAAAGATTTGGCATGATGCTCATCCACTTTTTATGCGTCTCTCGGTATATTTTGGTCCAAACACAGTTTCTTTCTTAAATAGTCTTCATGGAACGAGCCACGTAGGCTCCATTTTGGATTCACCGAAGTCCATACAACAGTTTCAAGATCTCTCTTCAGCGCGAAATAAACAACTGAAGAACCCGAAGAGTCGCTCCAAGGACTTTGGGATTGCTTCTGAGTAAACAAACAACCCTTGTCTAAATCACACATTAAGCATAAACCTAATCATTCAAATTTACATAGAAGTTTCACCATCTTCTACAGAACACAGACTGAGAAACAAAAAGAAATATCGAAAAATCTCGAATTATGAATTTTATTAAAGAAATATTTGATGTTCTAATTTTTTTTTTTTTTTTGAAACATCAAACAGAAGGGAGATGATATTACACACCCCAATTTAGATTCTCACGGCTAACAAGTGAACAGGCAAACACAGTCATTTTTAGTGCAGGCATAATTGACCAGCTTGTTCTTGATATGATCCTTGGTGTAGGACTTGCAAATACCAAGGCATTCATCGTACTGGCAATCATGGGGCAAATAGAAGTCCTTTTGCACTAAGCATTGTTGCAGCAGGCTTCTACCAGTAGCATCTACCATCGAACACCCTACAAAATAGAACCAACCATTACAATGCATTCATCCATGAAAATGAAGCATGAAAAGAAGATATCAGGGGGACCAACTTCTTTGTAGGAATCCGAAGGTAAATAAAACTTAGAAGATAGGATCTGCTATTCGAATTCTACAAAACTTTTCTAATTATTTGCTAAACAAAAGAGGAGAAAAAGAACTTACTAAGTGATAATACGAGAAGACTTGCAAAAAGGAGAGGCATGACCGTCTGCGCCTTCATCTTGACTATGCTATCTGTTCTTTTGAATGATAAGAATTCTTGTTCGTTTGGCAGGAAGAAGGGGCATACATTTATAGAAAAAGCTTGCAATTATTTTACTAAAGATAATTAGTAAATGGGTTTTGGTTCATCCTCCCAAAACAATTAGTGTTTCATATATTTTTTGCTCAAAAAATAATAGTTTCCTTTGGTTACTGGAATTCTCTATAGGGGAATGTATCACGTCTTCCTGTTCATCCTCCAATGTACTTGTTGAATTCCAAACATCAAATTAATGGATGGGTTTTGGTTCATCATCTCGAAAAATAGAGCGTTTTATATAATTTTTGCTCAGAAATAATAGTTTTCTAAATTTTCAAGCAATGTTCGTTTGAGAAGAAAATGGGATAAAAAATGATCCGGTCTGAATATAGACCATACATTAGGATATCACTATAAAATAGACCGTACATTCAAATAAAAAATTGATCAGTATTTTCACTAATTGAAAGTAGACAAAACACGGACCAAGACACAGTTCAGAAAGAATCTATGTCTTAAAGTTTGGAGGAATATCTAATGCAAGAGAAAAGAAGGGAGAGGGAATTTCTGTCTGAGTAAAACTCAGATTTCATTCTGTGTTTTTTTGTGCTGGAAAGAGTCCAGAGGAGCGCTATTTATAGCGTCCCTGAATGGCACTTGGAGAAATTTCTGATCAGTTACGCTATTTATAACCGTTCGCGCATGCCCACTTCATATTGAAACGAGCAAGAGAGGTACTTGGGATCGGGTACACTGTGAGCGCCCGCGCTTCCACCCGCATCCAAATGAATCAGGTCTCGGGCCAAGCCGCATTCGCGCCTGCACGTCTATAGAAGAACGGAGGCGGGACGGCGGGGGGCACACGCGGATATGGTTTCCCCAAAACGCGCTCGAAAGCTCCAAGTATCCTAAGGGCGTGCCCTTAACTTTCAACTTTTCATATTTAAACTAATCAATTTTTCACACCACTTCTAATGTAAGACTAAAGAGTTTCCACTCCTTTTTATCCTCTTTTAGCTATTGAATTAGGCCAACTTCCGACTTGAATATCTCATTCATTTGTAAACGGAATTGAACATGTGAATATACCATGTCTATCCCTAATGGAAAGAGAACACATTCCAACTATCATCCGTGCATTCTAGCAATGCATCAAGCCTTCACTTGAAATTTCTCATTTCTTAACAATCTCCCACAATGAATGGAGATCAAGAAAATAAACACACTACGAAATTGACTCTATAGTGAAAAGTACTATCAAGCCCCGCTTCTTAAAATCTACAATAGCGGGAACACGACAAGAGTCGGCAATGCATATACGCAATAAAAATACCCCATGTATACACGCTAAGCCTCAACATAGGATTATACGTATAATATACATAATTATTCCAGTATTAGATAAGTATAAAAATACCTGCAAAAAGAAGTCAGTAACCATGATAGATATGAAAATAGAAATAAATATGAAAGTACTGACAAAATAATAAAAATACCTAATAATAATAAAGATGACAGGTTTCCTAATTATATCCCGAGAAACATCAAGTACCACGTTACCTCGGGTCTCCAACCTGAGCATGCAAATTTAAGGTCGTCAGCAAGCGATCTAGTGAGTGGTAAAATGAAGAAAGGAGTAATATATACTATAATAGTTTTACAATAACGATAACTATAATACGACTTTAAATAACAGTGGTACAATATAATATTATACTAACAGTCATGTTATAAGGGCATTACATGGTCAAAACAATATCTATGTCAATCGGGTAGAGTTATATATATATATCAACTAATACTATTTTATTATATTATCATTACAGCTTTCATTAACATGTTATTAATATAAATATAACAGATAAGATATAGACTTTAATTATATAATAATATTATCAATTTGTTTAATTATCATATATCGAGTCTTCATTATATCATGTCTACTATTAAGCTAATAGTAACAGTAACATGATGGTATCAATAGTGAATATTAACAGAAATAATCATGTTGTAGTGCCGTGAGTGTACAGGAATAGTTTGTTTACGGAGAATATATAAAATACAAAGTATACTTAAATAGCAACATACTAGTAAATAAGAAATCATGAAGCTTAACATGGTATAAACAAACATGATGACATGCTACAGGGTTAATGATTATACAGGACCAATGTCTCTACAGAGAATATATGAATTACAGACTATACATGTGTAATAACGAGATAATAAATAAGATAGTCATGATGTTTAATATAATATACATAGACAAGTTATCATGTATGATATCACACAGATGGTGAGCAATAAATAATATAATATAATAATAGCAATCAGTATCACTTGATATTTTAAACGATCTCTTCCAGTGTCTCATACCACTGACATTTCATACTGGAGTCATACTCTAGCCGAACTCATCCGAATATGGCATGCGAGTACCATTACCCGAATGAGAGAGTGACCAAATAACAAGTATTCCTGATGTCACTATTATTTATACTGTTTTATTATATTAATTAGAAACTTAATGGTCAAGGAGCTCTAATCGAGTGGGTGTATCCCGTGCATATCTGGGATCAAGACCATAAATAGGCTCCTAGCAGCTGAAATCAGGGCCCTCCACTAAGAGGGGAACAGGAAACAAGAAACGGGATGCTCAATGAGCTGTATACAGTCGGTAGCCAGCGCTACCATCCCTTCCAGTGGAATAAATATGGATTCATGACATCTACCTGATAAAACCTAGTCAACCGTCAAGTCTCCCTCAACCCCATGTTGATTGTTAAATATTACTCTGAATCAGGAATAATAACAGTGCATGTAATATATAACAGGATAATAGGACAAGAGCAATCTTTGTATCAATGAACAGGAAAACAGGAAATAGAAGATGTGGGACTCTAGAGGTGGCCCTCGTAGATAATAGAGGCGGCTTCCACGTGACACTTAGTTCAACACATCGAATATCAATAAACAATATGTCCAAGTAACAAGAGCTTCATATCAATACTCTGATATAGGAAATGATCATGTACTGTTTTAAATACTCATGTCACAGAAATACAAGAATATTCACGTAACAGTAAATCATATAACAGGAGCAATGATTCAGGCAAACATGTAGACAAGAACAATTAAAGCATGTCTACAGGTGAATCCACGTAACAGTGATATGAGAACTTGAACTAATAGTATCTATTTGTTCGAAAAAAAAGGTTCTTGGTCGATATAAGATTTATTTGAGTAACTGAAAAATTACAGCGGAACGATTCTGATTACAAAAGTGAGAAGAAGACTTGGTTCTCCCCTTTGTTTAACCCTGGGTTCTTTGAGTGCCGGTGGAGAGTGATTCTTGTTCTCTGTTGACCAGTCGACTGTCAGCTTCTCTTCAGGATGCTCTTGAAGACTAATCAGATAGGAACTCTGTTTCTGTTTTTAACACGCAAAGTGTTTAGAGTCCACTGACTGCTACATTTCTCCTTTTCTCCAAAAGTCCTCTCTTTGAATTCAAAAAGAGTCCCTCTATCTTCATAACTACTCGAATTATCGTCCACTAAAATCCCTCCATAGTAGGGATTAACTCCCTAATTATATATGGAATTAATTAATCTATTAATGGGGTTCTGTTACAATAAAAAATGCGAGTCTCACGCGGGACGCGGAACTCCCGTTGCTTGTTGTGGATGCAGGCGTCTTAGAACACGGAGTTGCTCAGACTTGCGTTTGTTATGAAATGCAGAGTTATTCAGATTCGTATTGGATAGGATGCAGAGTTACTCAGACTCGCATTGAACGCGGGCTTAATCAGGATTGCGCTGAAGTCTCCGTGCTTATTGGGACGCGAGGTCCGCGTTTCAGCTCAAAACGCGACCTTCGTGTTGAAGTGAGGTTCGCGTCTGATGACTTATCCTTGGTGATTTTTGGATAGCCTATAGAACACCCTCCAAAGTTTTCAATACTCCATAGTTGGCTGGGACGGATATCAAAATACTTTGGACTTCGGTTGAATTTGGGTTTTTCATAATTGGATTGACAATCTTTTGAGATGTCCTAAGTTTATCCTGTCTGGATTGTGGTCTTCACGAGTGTACTGTTGAACTGCTTGAAGCCTCCAGAAAAGATCATCACAAGTGTCTTAGAAACTCAGTCTAGCACTTGTTATGAGCTCTGGTTTGTTTGTCGATGTACTGTTGAACGGGTCGAGTTGATTGCTCTAGCTAGTGTACTATTGAATTGATTGCAAAAGTAGGGACATATTCTTTATATGTGAGAGAACATAGCCCTCATAGACACGGTTGCCATACTGATAAAGTGGAGATGCGAACGTTAGTGAGATTGAAACGTGACTCTCAATTGTCGTAGAGACGCGATTCTCAATTACTGTGGAGACGCGGCTCTTTTTTGTTGTAAAGACATGAATGTCGTGTTGGATGCGCCTGTCATTGGACGCGGATGTCATTGGATGCAGATGTCATGACCTTCATTTGGAAATTAAAGACGCGGATATCTTCTTGACGCGATTGTCGCATTGGAGAGTTCTGGGCGCGAATGTTGTCTTGACGCGACAGTCGTGTTGGAGAGTTCTGGATGCAGATGTCGCTTAAACAAGAACGTCGCATTTGCTGCTTGTTTTGCTTTTGAATTATGTCTGTTTTGCTAGAAAATCAGATAAACTAAAGCGAAGAATTTTAATTGTCAAAGGTGTGATATTAACTTAGCAATTGAAAATTAGGTAACTCCACTAGGGAAGTGAAGTTAGAAAGATGTGATTTTAACCTGGGAACTCATTTCTGCTAAGAAAATCGAGAAGATTTACTGTTAGAGGTGTAGTGTTTAACATAATATGGATATGCCAGAGGTGTGATATTAACTTAACATTGAAATGAGTGATAGAGTTATAATATAAGCTTAGCACTGATATGAATTTGTGATTGGAGCAAATTTGAATCATCAGAGGTATAATATTAAACTTGACAAGAATTAAATTCGTGATTTGAACGAATTTTTATGGACTTGTTATCTGATTGATGAGAATAATAAGTAGAGTTTAATCTACTAGAGATTTATGAAAAAAATTTACCATCAGAGGTGTAATGTTAACGTGACAAATTTGAAATTGCAATTGGAAGCAAATTTAATTATCAGAGCTGTGATATTAACTTGACAAGAAAATGAATGCTAGAGTATGATATTAACTTAGCATCAAAGAGATCTCCTTTTCATTAAGAAAACTGAGAAGCTTGTTGCCATTGGTTTAATGTTAACTGATTAGTTACAGTTTCGCATTATTATATCGCATTTTCCTCTTGATTTATGAATAAAATGTCAGTATAAACCGTGTTTTGGTCTCTCTTGCAGATAATCAAGACAAGGAGGGCAAAAGGGTAATAAGAGCTTAATTAAACTCATTTTTAAGTAATTAAATCCACATTTCTTGAATGCCAAGTAAGGGAGTTCCTAGAAGATGCATTGAACCTAGACGCTTGCGGGAGTCTGACGCAAATCTGGATGAAATTAACCGAATCGAGCATATCTGGATGGTCCATGAAGCGACGTGAACCCAGCACCAAACCAGGGACCTAGGTCCCTGGTATTGCCGCGAAAACGCGGCTATGGCCGTGTTTCCACGGCTTTATAGTGGGCCCACACGTCGATTTTTGATGCGTGGCCTCGTCTCGTCTTCTGGAACCTCCTTTTACCTATAAATACTGCAGGGTTTGGCCGAAACGCGAGCAGATTGAAAACAAACTAGGTTTTCTATCTTTTAGTGTAGAGTAGTATAGGTTTTCTTCTTCTTTCTTTTATATTTTTATTTCGTTTTTAAATCATGTATTAGGGCTGAGAGATTCAGAGAGAGAAAGAGAGAGACTGATGTAATAAATGGTGACAATCTATGTAATGGTGTCTTCTTTCTTCTCCATTTTAATTTTCTCCATCTCTACATGATGCTTTCTAACTTTTCTTCTCATGGCAATCTAACTACTAATCACTAATCATCTAACCACTTACTTGATAATCCACATGAATCTAATAGCCTCTATAAGGTCTTGCTCTTGCAAAAGCCATTGATGGCTCATGATGATGGATTCTAACATTCTAACATTTCTAACATCTAACCCACTAACTTGTTAACTTACAATGTCTTTTTTATTTCATGCTCACCTCTAACAATTTTTTATGAATAAATAGTTGCTTGCAACTTATTGTGTGGTATGGATGTGTTGTTTGAATGTAGAAAGACCATCTTATGAGCCATGTTTTATATCGTCTCTTGAGGCCAAGGATTAGTGATGGCCAAGGATCCATGTAAGGCAACTATCACTAAGAGGTTAGCATGGTTAGTGGAGCAATTAGCAGTTAGTAGCCATGAGTTTTCTTTTATCTTGTTTTAAAAATTAATTTCAAGCCCTTTCATCATTTTCTTCATTGTTTTCACCAACTTCTTAGTTCATTTTTATTTCATCTTCATCCTTGTTTTCACAACCACTTCATCCTTGTTTTCATCTTCTTCACCATTATTTTTATGTTCTCATTTGTTTTCATGCCGTTTCATCGTCTTCTTCACCTATCACTTTCAGATTTCTTTTCTTTTATTTTCTTTTTCTTATTCATTAACAAAGAAGAAATTGTTAACATATGACGTGAATAAAAACTGTCAATGCTTCTATCGCCTCCCTTCCCTGTAGATTCGACCCGTTGAGCAATGCTATAACGAAATTATCAAGGGAATATTAGCACACTTGCTTTTATACTGATTTGACAAAACACACATTTTTGAGTGCTGGTTCCACCCCGATCAAATTTTTGGCGCCGTTGCCGGCGACGGGAATTGTTTTGATTTCACATTTTTGTTAACATTTTCTTCTCTGTTTTAGTGTGCAGGGTAATAATTGCAGATACTGAACATTACAGAACGTTAAGCTTGCTTGCATCTCTCTACTCAAGAAAGCAGGGATCTGTTGCTAAAAATGTTGCCGCTGAATCTCATTAAAAGCCACGGATACGCGACACATTTTTGAGATCTTGGACGTATATTTTACAGGCTGCTCTAAATTGCATATATCTGTGATTTCTGCTATCTGTTTTCTATTTTAATTGCCTACACACTGTAATAAATTAAAGAATTAAAATACGGTATTTGGATGTTGTAGGCTATCAAAAAAATTACTACGGACAAAACCTCAGACGCGAATCTCCCAGACGCGAACCCCGCGTTCTAGCCTCTGACGCAGAGGTCGCATTCCAATGCTAGATGTGGACCCCACGTTCCAGCCTCTGACGCGGAGGTCGCCAGACGCAGACCTCATGTTCCAATGCCAGACGCAGACCTCGCGTCCTCTGTCAGACGCGGAGGTCACCTTCTAACCTCTGACGCGGAGGTCGCCAGACGCGGACCTCGCATCCTTTGTCAGACGTAAAAGTCGTCAGACGCGGATCTCGCATCCTTTGTCAGACGCGAGGTCATCAGACGCGGAGGTCGTGTTTCAACTCAAACGCGAGCCTGAGTAGCTCAGCGTTCTAACACAGACACGAGCCTGTGAGCTCCGCGTCTCAACATCAAAGTAAAGTCCGCGTCCAGCGTGAGACCCGCATTTCTGCTATAATTGAGCTACGAATTTGGTCAGTTACACCCCATTTTCTCTCCACATAATAGGGAATAACTTCCCATTATGAAGAGATTTAAGGAGTTGGTTACACTCCTCCCATTATAGAGAGAATTAAGGGGTTGGTTACACTCCTCCCATTATGGAGAAATTTAAGGGGTTGGTTACACCACAATTCCTCTATAAATAGCTACGAATAGCTAGAGGAGAGGGGGACCGGAAAAGAAAAAAAGAGGAGACCTCTCCCATGGAGGGGGACCTCTTCTAAAATGGCTAAGGAGGAGAGTCCTGATCCAAGAAGTCATAGGCAAGGAGAGAGCTACCACAGCAGAGTTCGGCCTCGAAACTCTTGTAGCCTGGGAAGAGTTCAACTCTTTTTGTCAAGTTCTTTAAATCTCTTTGAGATTTCATTACTAATAGGATCTGTGCTACTCCATCAGTAGATCCAAACAGAGGATCCATAAGAGAAACTTGACGTTTGGCCGGTCAACGGGGAACAAGACTCACTCTCCACCACCACGTGAAGAACCCAGCATTAAACAAAGGGGAGATTCAAGTCTAAACATCTCCCCTCCCTTGTAGTCAGAGTGTTAATCCGCTGTAATCTTTCATTTGATTCAAGAAAATTTTATGAGGAAACATCTCCCACCGTACAAGAGATGGCGACTCCGCTGGGGACACTTTGTCGTTCTCAACCAATGAGAAAGTAGTGACGCAAGCTGACGTCGGATGCTTGGATCCACAGTCGAATCGCTTATGATCGAATTCGACCAAGAGAAGTTAAACTCCCTCAAAGCTTCGGGAGTCTCCCGTGGAGACAACGTGGTCAGCCCCAACGTCTCTTAAGAGACCCGCACCATGACCCACAGTCTGAAATCACCTAGAGGGGGGGTGAATAGGTGATGGCTATATGATAATGGCAATTATGCGGAATTTAAAAAAAATTAACTCTAAACAATTATCACAATACAATATTTCTTGCAAGTAAAAGACAATGTAAAATTGCAAGTAATAAAAGAGATAGAGTTAGAGAAATTTGAGCAAACGCAAACACGCCGATATGTTTCCGAGGTTCGAGCCACGCTCTACGTCCCCGCCTTCACACTTGAAGGATTTCCACTATTGAGGATCCCACCGGATCAACAATACAAGGACAACACTTGTCCGTCTCCCGTGATGACACTTCACCACCTTGAGCACACTAGCTCGCCTTGAGGCCGATGCCTCTACAACTTCACTCAATTACAATGGAAGTGATCACACTTGACCACTTTACAAAAGAGCTCACTAAGCACAATCCTAGAACCAAATAATAGACTTAGAGTATGGGATTGTGTAGTGCAAAACTAGAGAGAAGTAGAGGAATAGGCTCCAAGAAAGGTGATGGAAATTTAGGCTTTGGAGAGAAAAATCTTTTCTTTTGAAAACTTTGGAAATCTTTGAAACTTTTGTAAAATTGCACTTGATAGCTCTAAAATCATTAGTCATATCATATGAAGTGACCACCTATTTATAGGGGTCAAAAACTGCTCAAGAGATTCGTTGGAGACAAATCCCAAAAGTCAAAAAGTCAGAAAAAATAGCTGTTGAGTCTGTCAGAATTTTTGACAGACTACCGGTCGACCGGGTCGGTCGACCGCCAACGGTCAAAAATCCGACCGTTGGGGCTCACCGGTCGACCGGGTCGGTCGACTGGCAATTTCCAGAGAGCAGCAGGTTGGGGTCGGTCGAGTATCGGTCGACCTCCGGTCGACTGATACGCACATGCACATTTGTGCATGTCGGTCGAGTGCCGGTCGACTGCCGGTCGACCGGTTACTGTGAATTTCTGAAAAATCAGAATTCACAGACCTGGACAATTTTGGATTTTGGTTTTGGGTCTTGGATAAAATGTTTTGGTCTTGAAAAATCATAGAGTATGAGCATGTGTCATACTACTATCAAGGTAAAATACTTGGTAAAAAATTCTTTTGATAAAAACTTGATTTTCAATGAAATGTTTTTCCCAAAAACTAGTTTCTCTAAAATCGTATTTCCAAAATAGATATGTTCAACTAAAACTGAGTTTGGAAATAGAAATAGAAATTATTTTGAAGCCATAAACCACTCTAGAAAATGTGTGTGTGTGATATCCCATATCTCTACTTCTACTATTTAGTTTTGACAAAATATTCTAAAATGAAAATAAACAAAGTACAAATCTTGGATTCTTTAGCAAGTCTTGATCTTCTTCTTGAACTTTTCTTCAACGCAAATTCCGAAGCTTCCTATGTGCTTTAGCTTGGGAATGCAAATGTTGGGCGAACTCCAAATTTGTGAGTCTTTTAGCGGAGTCGTCAAAATCTGTTTCTTGAGCCTGAAATACTTTAAAACAAGATTATTAAATACATAACTAAATACGTTTTGCTATCATCAAAATAACCGGGATAATGGCCTTTGGGCCAACAATCTCCCCCTTTTTGATGATGGCAAAACATATGTAGTTATCACAAAATATTTTGGGTAGAGTCTTCAAATGAAGCTCCCCCTCAACATATGCATATATAAAAATCATACTCAGGCATATTATCACAATCGCTAAATCATAAACATCATATATCCATGCCCATAGAAAAATCTCAACTACACAAGTCATATCATAGATAAAAGGAAATGAGTCTCAACATGACATAAATACATAACACAAACAATACATGAATAAAGGGTGTCCAACACAACAAAATAAGTCAAGTACATAACAAAATATCAAAAGAGTCATAACAAAATATCTCTCTCTCCAAATAACTCTCCCCCTTTTTGACATCATCAATAAAGGGGCATCAACAGCAGCATCACTCAGTGGCCTCGTCATCCTCCTCCTCGTCATCATCAGAGCCCTCGGCCATCGTCTGGTCATCACCATCATCTGAGGAAGAAGAGGAATCTACCTCCTCTGTATCCACGGCATCAACTCTGGGGCGCGGTGGTGGAACAGAGACGCGAGCTCTGGGAGGAAAAGGAGGACCAGCAGCAGGGAGACGACGAGCACCCGGAGTCCCATCAGGAACGACTATGTCCATTTTTGTGAACAAAGACTGGAACTGAACATCCACAAATCTCATGGATTCAGCCATATAGGACAAGTCGTTACGGACCTCCGCCCGAAAAGCAGCATCCATAGCAGCACGAGCCTCCATATCTGCCCGAAGAGAAGCATCACGAGCAGCCATATCTGCACGAAGTGCAGAGACTTGCTCTCCGACCCAGGCCTGATGAGCCTCGATCATTGAGCGGACCTCAGAAGCAGAAGCACCCTGAAACTCAGGAACAAGAGGTGGAGCTGGAGCTGGATCAGCTGCGGGAACAGGTGGTGGTTGCACAGCTGCGTGTCGACGCAACTGAGCTTCCATCATCTTCAAGGCAGCAGTGTTGATATCAGAAGAGGGTTTTGAAGAGGCTTGACCAGAAAGATCGAAGTCTAAAGCCCTAAGCAGATGGGTAATGAGCATGCCGTAAGGCAGACTCCTACCAGCCGTACGAATCTGATCACCACTCATGTGAGAAGCGATCACTCGAGGGAAATTTATCCTAATGCCTTTAAGGAGGCAATAGATAATCAAGGGAACAGGACCTCGAGCATGGCTAAATTCACCGGATTTAGGCACGATATTATGAAAGATAATCTTAGCAAGGACCTGAGATTGGAGGGAATACTGACTCACAATCTCATTCCTCACTAGATCGGGATTGTCATCCCGGTGAAGAAGAGTGGATGCGGTGAGTGAAGACTCACCCTCCGGATACTCAGGAAAATCATGTAGGTCATAAGAGTAAACATCTATTCCATCAGTGAAAAGATGAAGAATTCTAGCAAATTGACCTAGGGAAATGTTTATGTCCCTACCCATCACACGGGAAATAATCCGGTTCCCACTAAATTCAAAATTGGCATAGAAATAGGGAACCAAAGAAGTGTAAACCTTCTCCCGGATGGAGAGAAAATCCACAAGATTGTTAGCACGGAGTATGTGGGGGATATCTAGATGTTCAAAGTCTTGGATAGCCACATATCTACCCGAAATAGTATTCCTAGGGGCTAAATGTGTGTAACGATCAGAGGCAAGATCGTTACGGAACACAGGATCAGTCCTAGGGGCTTGAGATGAGGATTGGGCAATGCCCTTTCCCTTCTCAGAACGATGTCTTTTAGGAGCCATGACAAAAATCAAATTTTTAGGGTTTTTATAGGTAAAGGCACGATCTAGATGATTAATCAACCTAATATGAAGACAATAGAAGAGATATATCTAAGCTAGAAAGGAAGAACAAGTGAAAAATTCGAAATTTTTACCTTTGAGAAAAACTGAAACCCTAGCTTGAAAATCCAGAAATTCTGAGAATCTGACGGACGGATCGGCTTGAGATTGAAGATCCGAGTTAGAAATGAGAAGATTGAAATGGGTTTTGAAGGAATTTAAGATCAGTTGACCGGATTTGAAGATGGGAATTTTGGAGAAAAGGGGCTCCTGCGGTCGCTGCGAGAGGAAATGAGAGAATGAGCGAAACAGTGAAGGAAAGGTCCAGATATACGCCAGAATACGACTATCGGTCGACTGGGATTGAGGGACCGGTCGACCGAAAAGATACAGAGAGTTCTGCATCCAGATCGGTCGACTGGTCCTATACCAACAGTCGACCGGTAGCACAAAAAAAATACAAAATTTTTCTTCAGACAGAGCCGGTCGACTGGGGTTAGGGGCCGGTCGACCGGTAAGTCTGAAAATTCTGCTACCAGATTCTGACCAAAAAAAAAATAAAAAATTATAACAAATAAAAATATGTAATATTATAATATTCAGGGAAACAACAATTATTTTTAAATCTTCATTTAGTGATCATATCAACAAAACTTCACACAAAATGTTTTAATTTTATTTTACATATTTAAACAAAGATATAAAGATGTTGAAGCCGAATACCCAGTGACGGGTTCTGAACTTCATCCTCTTGATTCCTCTTGAATGAGTTGAGGTGCGCAATTGCCATCTTTAAGGTATTTGCTCAACTATGAAAATTTTCAAAAAGTTTTATTTTATTTATGAAAATAGATCTATATGTATACAAGTATATAATCACAAAATCTAAACTATACATGTAGATACACAAAAATTGGACATGTGGACAAGTATGACATAAGGCATAACAATACAAGATATGAAAATTAATACAAGGCATGTACACAACATGATAGAAAGGTAGTTCTATATAAGCATGTATCAATAATGAACAAAAGCAAACTAACAATTCTATACATATGTATACATGTCAACAAGAACTCAAATTGAACATGGCATATACAATCATGTTAGAGTTGCAAGTTTATACTAATCATGTATCAATGAAGCATAAACTAAACTAGCAATCCTACAACAATTGTATATACAAAATTAAAAATTCTTAAATGGAGATGTTACCAATTTACGGGTAGTCTCCAAAAATAGGTGCCTCCACGATAGCGATGCAAGCTAGATTTGAACTCTGAGCTTAGTTGCATCTACCACCCGGGCACCGTCTCCCCCTAAGTCTTGGAGGAAGTAGATCCACCTGTGTCACCTACATTTGGAGGATCTTTTGGTACCCAAATCTTTGAGGGTCCTTTAGGGTTAGTACCGGGGCGAACCCAAACATATTTATTCTTAACATTATTTTTAGCATAACAAAATTTTTCTAAATGGCCTTTGCGGCCACAATGAGTGCAAACATAAATTCTACCACTACTATACATGTATGCATGCTTGTGAGTGTGAGCATATTTCCGTGCATGTGTATGAGCATGTTGTGCATGTTTCCCTTGGGGTGTTCCCTTAGGAAATTTAGAAGCTATCTTTTTCAAATCAAATGCACAATTTTTAAGTGTGGAGTCCAAAGCATCAACACGCTTTTGGATCTCAACAAAATCATTTTTATCTATTGAAACTATGGTGGTTTTACCCTTATTTGCAAGTTTATATTTATCAAAATCATTTTTCAATTTTCCAAAAGAGCTAGATAAAACATCCTTTTCTTTAACAACTATTTCAACTTTATGTTTTAAAGCTTCATTTTCTCTTTTTAATTTCTTATTTTGAGATTGGGAAATTTCATACCTATTTTGCAATTCTTCAAAAAATTGTGCAAGTTCATCCATAGTTAACTCATCTTCATCTAAAGAGTTTTCTAGAGTTACCTTTGGTGCATCCTCCCCATGTGCCATGAAACACATGTGCGCGGCGTCGACTTCCTCTTCGGATTCCGACTCCGTGTCATCCCAAGTAGCCACCATGGCCTTCTTCTTTCTTTGCCCGTTCTTGGATGTGGTCGCTTGGAGAGCGGGGCAATCGGCAATGAGGTGACCGATCTTCTTGCAATGAAAGCAAGGACCGGGTTCCTCTCTTTTCCTTTCAAATCTCCCTTGAAGTTTCCCTCGCCGGAAATTGCTTTGTCTTCCCTTTTTGTAGAACATCTTGCCCACCTTCCGGATGAGCATGGCGAAGTCTTCATCGCACTCGTCCGATGAATCATCCTCGTCTTGAATGGTTGGAGCGGCTTTGAAGGCTATTGATTTCTTCTTTGGAGCCTCCCTTTCTTCTCGAACCTTCATCTCCATCTCATGTGTTTTGAGATTGCCGATGAAGCCGGAGAAGTCCATCTCCTCTTTGTCATTTAGCTCTTTGAGGGTTGTCGCCTTGACTTCCCAAGCTTTGGGAAGAGCTCGAATCACCTTCCTTATCTTTTGATCGTTGTCAATCTTGTCGCCTAAGGAAGAAAGAGCATTTGTTATTTTTGTAAAGCGAGTGAGCATGTCATCAATGCTCTCATTATCAATCATGTAAAAATTCTCATATTGAGAACGTAACAAGTCAACTTTTGCTCTCTTGACTTGTGACGTTCCCTCATGAGTCACAATAAGCATGTTCCAAACTTCATATGCCGATTTACAATTAATGATGCGTGCAAGGTCATCTTCATTAAGTGCTTGTGTTAATGCATATTGTGCCCTAGCATTTGCTTCATAGTCTTTGGTGATATCCTCGGACCATGTGCTCTCATCACTAGTTGGTTCAATGAAGTCTTTGGTAATGGCCCTAGCTACCCTAACACCTAAGGATTTCAAAACAAGTTCATCTTGACTTTCCAAATAGGAAAGTTCAAGCCATCAAATTTGGGAGGGGATTTTATGCTAGAAAAGTCCATGGATGCCATGAATGCACAATATATAAGATGCACAAAACAAAATACAACAAATGAATATAGCCAAATGTATGGATCTCCCTAAGGTTGTTAGACCTAAGTTGTAGGGTTAGGCTCTGATACCAATTGAAATCACCTAGAGGGGGGTGAATAGGTGATGGCTATATGATAATGGCAATTATGCGGAATTTAAAAAAAATTAACTCTAAACAATTATCACAATACAATATTTCTTGCAAGTAAAAGACAATGTAAAATTGCAAGTAATAAAAGAGATAGAGTTAGAGAAATTTGAGCAAACGCAAACACGCCGATATGTTTCCGAGGTTCGAGCCACGCTCTACGTCCCCGCCTTCACACTTGAAGGATTTCCACTATTGAGGATCCCACCGGATCAACAATACAAGGACAACACTTGTCCGTCTCCCGTGATGACACTTCACCACCTTGAGCACACTAGCTCGCCTTGAGGCCGATGCCTCTACAACTTCACTCAATTACAATGGAAGTGATCACACTTGACCACTTTACAAAAGAGCTCACTAAGCACAATCCTAGAACCAAATAATAGACTTAGAGTATGGGATTGTGTAGTGCAAAACTAGAGAGAAGTAGAGGAATAGGCTCCAAGAAAGGTGATGGAAATTTAGGCTTTGGAGAGAAAAATCTTTTCTTTTGAAAACTTTGGAAATCTTTGAAACTTTTGTAAAATTGCACTTGATAGCTCTAAAATCATTAGTCATATCATATGAAGTGACCACCTATTTATAGGGGTCAAAAACTGCTCAAGAGATTCGTTGGAGACAAATCCCAAAAGTCAAAAAGTCAGAAAAAATAGCTGTTGAGTCTGTCAGAATTTTTGACAGACTACCGGTCGACCGGGTCGGTCGACCGCCAACGGTCAAAAATCCGACCGTTGGGGCTCACCGGTCGACCGGGTCGGTCGACTGGCAATTTCCAGAGAGCAGCAGGTTGGGGTCGGTCGAGTATCGGTCGACCTCCGGTCGACTGATACGCACATGCACATTTGTGCATGTCGGTCGAGTGCCGGTCGACCGGTTACTGTGAATTTCTGAAAAATCAGAATTCACAGACCTGGACAATTTTGGATTTTGGTTTTGGGTCTTGGATAAAATGTTTTGGTCTTGAAAAATCATAGAGTATGAGCATGTGTCATACTACTATCAAGGTAAAATACTTGGTAAAAAATTCTTTTGATAAAAACTTGATTTTCAATGAAATGTTTTTCCCAAAAACTAGTTTCTCTAAAATCGTATTTCCAAAATAGATATGTTCAACTAAAACTGAGTTTGGAAATAGAAATAGAAATTATTTTGAAGCCATAAACCACTCTAGAAAATGTGTGTGTGTGATATCCCATATCTCTACTTCTACTATTTAGTTTTGACAAAATATTCTAAAATGAAAATAAACAAAGTACAAATCTTGGATTCTTTAGCAAGTCTTGATCTTCTTCTTGAACTTTTCTTCAACGCAAATTCCGAAGCTTCCTATGTGCTTTAGCTTGGGAATGCAAATGTTGGGCGAACTCCAAATTTGTGAGTCTTTTAGCGGAGTCGTCAAAATCTGTTTCTTGAGCCTGAAATACTTTAAAACAAGATTATTAAATACATAACTAAATACGTTTTGCTATCATCAAAATAACCGGGATAATGGCCTTTGGGCCAACACAGTCAAAATGGCAATGGAGACCAATCTCCCGCCCTCCTTCTATCAAGGCACTGCTAGTTCGAACACTGGGGGTTCCCAACAACCTCTGCGACTTAATCGGAATGCCAAGAGAAAGCAAAGGCATCGCGCTCGTCATCAGTAGACAGAAGTGACTGTAACAGCACATGTGGCCCGCGTCAATGTCTCCCACGAGACCCGCGAGGCCAATGAAGATGAAGGCCCATCTCGCCGTACCTCTCCTCTCCAGATTCCTCAACTCTAGGTTACTGGGGGTCCCCAACAACCCGTGAAGCGTAACCAGAATGCTGAACGTCGACAAAGGCATCACACACGTCGACAACAGATGGGAAAAAGCTGAAAAAGCCATCTGTTCAGCAGTTACAGAACGCGGGTCTTAGGCCCACGTTCCTTCTAAGCAGTACGAGACTCGCATCTCAGATCCTTAACGCGAGGCCCGCATCTCTGTATCAGAACGCGAGGCCCGCGTTTCTCAGCAAAAATGTGAGGCCTGCGTCTCTATATCAAAACGCGGAGCTCATGAGGCTCACGTCTCTATATCAAGACGCGGAGCTCATGAGGCCCGCATCTATGTATCAAAATGCGGAGCTCATGAAGCCCGTGTTTCTATAACTGAATGCAAAGCCTGTGAGGCTCGTGTTTCACCTCACAGAAGCGACGTTTAGCAATGCAAGATCCGCGTCTCCTCTAAAAAAATGTGAGTCCCGCGCCTTTGTGCCAAAAAGCGAGACTCGCATCTCTTCTGCAGAGAACGAGCCTGCCGGCTTTGTTACCTTTGAATGGTTCGTGAAGCTTTCTGCTGGCTCTATCGAGAAATGGGTCGACCTCGCGAAGGTTTTCCCTGATCAAGTTCAACACCACACCTCTGATCAAATAGTACTCAAAGGGAACGTTGATCTCCCTATAAGTTCCCCGTGGAGTTTATACTTCTTTAATCTCAGCAGGATTTTAGAAGTTATCTGTGGAACAACAATCTGACGCCTCCGACGGCTAATGATAGAGGAAAAAGTTAGCTTTTAAGCCTAACGAATCTCATCATGCTGAGAGGAATAGCATGGCTAGCCCAACTCAAATGGTAGTTGGTAAAGGCACATCAAATCCGTTGATAGCTGAAGGTTTGCTAAAAACCGTGAGGGACCTGATCCCGCCTTCCCCTCCAAATCCCTTACCAATTCCCATCCATGGAATGGTAGGACCACAAAAGGCCTGTGACTATAATCACAGATCAAACATGCCAAGTTAACATTATACCTCTCGTATATTCACTGTTAAGTTAACATTAAACCTCTAACAGTGATTTCCCTCAATTTTTCCATCAGAATAAATTACAAATCGAACCTGTCATGTTAACATCGCTCCTCTGACAGTAAGACTTTAATGTATACCAGGGGGGAAAACTTCAACTTGTCAATTCTCCTCAATAGAATGACAAGGCCACTCAAAATACTGTTATGTTCAAAATCACATCTCTAATAGTAGACAAATCCCGATCAAGTTAACATCACACCTCTGACCAAATTTGCTCCAATCGCAAGACAAATCCCGGTCAAGTTAATATCATGCCTCTGACCAAAATTTTAACTTGTCAGTCCTCTTCAATAGGATGGCGAGTCCACCAAACTGCGCAAATTGCAGAATCTCTCGGTCAAGTTAATACTACACTTCTGACCAAAGTTGCTCATATCGCAAAATCAATCGCTGTTAAGTTAACATTACACCTATGACAGTGATCTCCTCGATTTTCTTTATGAAAACGAGATCTTTCAATGCTAATTTAAACATCACACCTCTAGCATGTGTTTCATTGTTAACTTAACATTATACCTATGACAATGATCTTCTCTCATTTTCTCCGTGAAAATGAGACTTTTGTACTGCTAAGTTAATATCACACCTCTAGCACACATCTTTGTCAAGTTAATATCACACTTCTGACAATTCAATTTGCTCAAATTGTAAACTCAAACCCGTTACATTAACATTACACCTTTGACGACAAAAATCTCCATAGATTTTCAACAAATCCAATCCCACTTGTCGTTATTTTCAATACAATGACAGGTTCACTTAAATTGCGTAGATCGCAAAATCAATCGTTGTTATGTTAAATATCACACCTCTAACAACAAACTTTCATTCCCAGCAGAGTTCTAGTCATATTAACACTAAACCTCTGACTATAGACTCTGGCATAAGTCCCCAGCGGATCAAACTCCACTTGTTATTCTCATCAATAGAATAGCAAGTCCACAAAACTTATTCATATCACAAGTCCTAATCTCACTGTCAAGTTAATATTACACCTCTGACAGTAACCTTCTCAAATTCTCCTGATAGAGTTATTTAATTTGCTAAGTTAATATCACACCTCTGGTAATTAAAACCCTTTCAAAGAAGCTTTGAGCGTGATCTTCACGTCTTAAGCACAGAGCCGCGTCTCAACGAACTTAAGAGTCGCATCTCAATAGTAAGTAAAGGTTGCGTCTCTACAGCAATTGAGAACCATATCTCTACAACAATTGAGAAACGCGTCTCAACTTTGATGACGTTCGCGTCTCCACTTGATCAGTGTGCCAGAACCGCGTCTATGAGAGCTGCGAGTATGCCTCTGCTACTATAATTAGTTCAATAATACACTGACAAAGGCAATTGACAACTCCACCGGTTCAACAATACACCGACAATCAAATTACAACGATCTTTCTTGGAGGCTTCAAGAAGTTAAACAGTACATTCATAAAGTTCACCATCCAGACAGGATCGAGCTCAGGGCACCACAGAAGACTGCCTCGTAGAAGAATGCCAATCCGATTACAGGAAGCCTAGATTTAACTAAAGTCCAAAGTATTTTGAAATCCGTCTCAGTCAACCGCGAAGTTTTAAAAACTTTGGAGGGGGTTCTGTAGGCTATCAAAAAAATTACTATGGACAAAGCCTCAGACGCGAATCTCCCAGACGTGGACCCCGCGTTCTAGCCTCTGACGCGGAGGTCGCGTTCCAATGCAAGATGTGGACCTCACGTTCCAGCCTCTGACGTGGAGGTCGCCAGACGCAGACCTCGTGTTCCAATGCCAGATGCAGACCACGCGTTCTCTATCAGACGCGGAGGTCGCCTTCCAACCACTGACGCGGAGGTCGCCAGACGCGGACCTCGCATCCTTTATCAGACGCAAAAGTCAACAGACGCGGATCTCGCATCCTTTGTCAGAAGCAGAGGTCATCATACGCGGAGGTCGCGTTTCAACTCAAACGCGAGCCTGAGCAGCTCAACGTTCTGACACAGACGCGAGCCTATGAGCTCCGCGTCTCAACATCAAATTAAAGTCCGCGTCCAGCGCGAGACCCGCATTTCTGCTATAATTGAGCCACGAACTTGGTCAATTACACCCCATTTTCTCTCCACATAATGGGGAATAACTTCCCATTATGGAGAGATTTAAGGAGTTAGTTACACTCCTCCCATTATGGAGAGAATTAAGGGGTTGGTTACACTCCTCCCATTATGGAGAGATTTAAGGGGTTGGTTACACCACAATTCCTCTATAAATAGCTACGAATAGCTAGAGGAGAGGGGGGCGGAAAAGAAAAAAATAAAATGAGACCTCTCCCATGGAGGGGGAGCTCTTCTAAAAGGGCTAAGGAGGAGAGTCTTGATCCAAGAAGTCATAGGCAAGGAGAGAGCTACCACAGCAGAGTTCGGCCTCAAAACTCTTGTAGCTTGGGAAGAGTTCAACTCTTTTTGTCAAGTTCTTTAAATCTTTTTGAGATTTCATTATTTATAGGAGTTGTGCTACTCCATCAGCAGATCCAAAGAGAGGATCCACAAGAGAAACTTGACATTCGGCCGGTCAACGAGGAACAAGACTCACTCTCCATCGCCACGTGAAGAAACCAGCATTAAACAAAGGGGAGATTCAAGTCTAAACATCCCCCTTCCCTATAGTCAGAGTGTTAATCCGCTGTAATCTTTCATTTGATTTAAGGAAATTTTACGAGGAAACATCTCCCACCGTACAGACGTTTTTAAAACGGTTTAGATATTTGCATTTAGGCATGTTTCAAATTTAATTCCAATATACTGTACTTTATTTTGTTATCATGATTTGGACTGAGGTGTACATTGTTGACACTTAAAAAAGACAAGATTCTTACTGGCCCGAACAATGTCTAAACTTGTTGACATTTACAAAAGACGAGTGACAGATAAGCTGACGACCAGTTTTCACCCATCTCCGAGGGATAAGGAAGCAACTTGGACTCCACTGATCCATCAAGCAGACAGTAAGCCGGATTGCCTCTAACAGACCTCAGCAGGTCTAAGATGCTAGCACTTAGCATCACAAGAGCCCAAAGGGATAGCCTCGCCTGAGAGGCTAAGATCATCCAACTTCCCTTGAAGCCATCAAAGCTCCGCCAGGAAGCTAACTTATAGCTTCGCCTGAACTGCTGAAGTGTAACTCTGCAGAGAGAGTTAGCTCCGCCTGAAGCCACACGCAACTGCGCTGAAAGGGTATGCAGTAGCTTCACCACAGACGACATCTAGCTCCGCCGAAGAGCTTTCTTCTGACTTCGACAGATGATAGGCAGTGAAAAATGCATAATTATCATCATATATACCATCACATTTGCACATTTATTCATATTATAATGCACATTTATTAATATTTCGTTATTTAATGTGTGCAGGCCTCGAATTATCAATTTAATAAGAAATAAAGCTTAAAGAGCCCAAAAGCCCAGATCCAAGCCCATGTTTGAAGCCCAGATGAAAAAGCGCAAATACAAAGAGTCAAAATGCAAATACAAGGGATAAAAATTGCAAATATCAGAGATAAGGGAAGGATAGACTTCTATCCAACCCTAAACACTTGCAGATGAGGATAAAAGCCCAAGATAAAGAAGAATTTCGTGGAAAGAGGATTTAAAGAAATCTGGATTAAGGGTAACTTGATTACCAAGTTATCTCGAAAATCCAGATTAAAAGGCCAGGATACATATTCCAGAAGCAAAATCCCACATGGACGGACCAGGAGAGGCCACGCGCCAAAGCGCGTGGCCAGACGTCACTAAATTGCCGCAAATCCGCGGCAAAACTTGGGTTTTTGCGGCAAACTGGATGAGTCAGGCTACCAGATTTCGTTGGCGACTTCATCCGGGACTCCTCTACATTCTGCACTATAAATATCTCTGCAGGCGCAGCAGAGAGGGCATCCAGAGACGATTAGGGTTTTCTTTAGCCACTTTTATTTAAAGTTGTAATTTTTATTTCATGCTCGTTGTGGAGAAGAAGGAGAGATTGTGTAACCAAGATTCATCTGAAATAAAGGTCACTCTTTGTTCTCTTTTAATTTCTGCAAAGTTTATTTCTTTTTGTGATCTCTTTGATTTTCAATCTGTGATCTCTTCTTGCTTTCTTTTTCTTTATTTTGCAATCTTTCTCATTAAATAAAAAATAAAAAAAATATAAATAATTTGAAAAGAAAAAAAAATAATGATGAAGAACTAATCCTCTTAGTGGTTTGCTGAGATTCTTAAAGCAACCCTAGAGCAATTAAAACTTGATCTGATTAATGAACATCTCTAGAAACCCTAGGTTTAAAGGCAACTAATTCTAGAAGATTAAAAAATACTTAAAATTCTTATCTAGGTTGCATGTTAAAAGAACTTTTCATGACTTCAAACTTAAGAACTAGGACAGCATAAATTTGAGATTAGTCTTCTATTAGGCTGTACCTAGATGTTAGGATGAACCATAGTTGGTTTTTGAATAATGCAACTTAGTTAGAATCGTGTATTAATTTTTCTTGCTTGATATATTTGTAATAACCTAGGGTGAATCATATCAATCTTAAGATGAAGATCAAGCTCTTTAATTTGCAATAGGGTTGTGGTAGAAATCAGCAAAACCACATCTTTTACATCATACATATCAAGATCTAATCTCTTCTCTCCTATTTTTGAAGACACAGAGGAATCGAGTTGAAAAGCATGCATCGCATCCTTCCCTGAGGATCACGACCCGCTTGAGCCCTTGCTACAGCGGATTCATATTGAGACTAAGAATTCTGAACTTTATTTCAATCTATAAAATCTCAATCAAATTTTGGCGCCATTGCCGGGGACTACTGATATATTTTTCTGCAGGTTGCTCTGCAGTGCAAAATTCTATTTTCTGCTGTGATATTATTTCTCTGTGATCACTCTGCAACTGCTAATTAATAACATTAACCCATTTGTTGAAAATATGTAAAAAAAATTTTTTTAGACTCTTGCATTTAGGGCACGTGTCTATTTAATTCTTTTTAATTCTGTTGAAGAGTGCTGGAGACAAGGTACGTTTGCATAGCATATAGATTAGGAAACACTCTTGTTGTTTATTGCTTTCTTGAGTGATTACTTTTCTACAGCTTTACACGTACACTAATTCATCTTAAGGGCATAACCCATAAGCAAGATAAGGTGGGGATTTCATCACCCTTCCTTGGCCCACAAATCATTTCCGTCACACTCACAACCCTAACCTTAAGTAAAATTTGACTAGACGTTGGCCCTAGGTTAACTCGGACTCAATAGGAGATTGACCGAAGGAGGAAAATTGTTCGAAATTAACTCTTGTCAAATCGGTGTCTAGGCAGGGGATTGAGGGCCGAAAGCCGAAGAACGGTGGTTATTTAATTAAGGAACGTCTCTGACGGAAAACCTCCCACCGGTCTTGCCACCTACCTGGCCGATTAGCTTGTGGTTAACGTCGACAATAGACCTCCTAAGGACAGTCTAAAGTTAGGAGTCGTCTAGGTCAAGGATAACCCTAGATTAGGATTTTTGATTGTTTTTCTTTTTTATTGATTGATTGGGTGAACTTGTTTGCTGATTGTGCATGACCGCTTGGTCGAGAGACCCACTTACATCCAGGCTAATTAGAACTAGTTCACCACCCGAGCTCAAGCCCGACTCACACATGGCACAACCACAGTCACTCCAAGATAGGTTCTATCCTATTAGAACCTCTCTTCCTTCTTGCATCCAGCTTACTATTGAAAGTGTTGACCCATTTGAACTCAAGCCACAATACATCAACACTCTTCCCAAATTTCATGGACTTGAATCTGAGGATGCATACTTCTTCATAAGGGAATTTGAAGAAGTATGTCTCATGATGAATATACCTAAGTTAGGAGATGATGCTATCAAACTTAGGTTTATCCCCTTTGCTTTGAAGGATTTAGCAAAGAAATGGCTCTACAGTCTAGAGGCCGGTTCAATATCTTCTTGGGATAATTTCATTAAGGCCTTCTTAAAGAAATTTTATCCCGTTCACAAGACTGCACTGATTAGGAAGAATATCCTCCAGTATAAGCAAACAGCCAATGAATCTTTTTGGAAATACTTCGAGCGTTTTAAGGATCTCCTTGCCCAATGTCCTCACCATGGGATAGAGAAATGGCGACTTTGCCAAGTTCTCTATGATGGATTAGATTATTCTACTAAAACACTGTTAGAATCCATGTGTCAAGGAGGATTTCTGTAAAAGAATGAAGATGAAGGATGGACATTGTTTGAGGAATTAGCTGAAAAATCCATCCAATGGGACCCTACTCCTGAAAAATCTAGGACTAATGACCCTACTTCTTCTAAAGGAGGTATCCATTCCATTGAGGCCAACGTAGCAACCAATGCTAAGTTAGCTGCTGTTATGCGAAGACTTGAGGCTCTTGAAACTAAAGAACCAGTCTCTGTGAACCAAGTCAGCCCAACATCTTCGGCGGGCTGTACTTATTGTCAAGATATGAACCATGTGTTCGAGGAATGTCCTGTCTTCATCGCGCATCAAAGCTTGCCCGAACATATGAGTGCGGCCTTCACAAGCCTTCCAACAATCCTTATTCGCCCACCTACAATCCTGGTTGGAGAAATCATCCCAATTTTTCGTGGGGCCCGAGCAACAATGATCAAAATAGGCCCAAATTCTCCAACAATTTCCAAAATCCGCCCTATCAACAAATTTTCCTAGTCAAAATCCTCCACCGTCTTTCCAAAATTCACAAATGGAGACAAGACTTTCAAATTTGGAAAGAAAGGTGGATACCCTAGTCAAAAGCCACGACACGCTGGCTCAAGTTTTAACTAGGATAGAGATCCAATTGAACCAGCAAGAGAGACAGAGGGGTACCCTACCGAGTCAACCATTGCAAAATCTTAGGAATCCTAGGCCAGCCAATGAGGCTCAAGACCCAAATCAGTGTCACATGGTTCATACACTCAGATCTGGGAAACAAGTTGATAATCAAGTATCTATGCCATCGGATCCATCTCAGCCATCCATTCCATCTAGCTCCACTTCCATTCCATCTAGCTCCACTCCTTCTCCATCCAGTCCCAAGGAAACTGAAGCTGAAAAGTCAGCAGATCAGTTGCACCAGCCTATAGCTCCATTTCCAAATAGGCTTAGAAGCAACAACAATGCACATATGGAGAAATTATTAGAGGTGTTCAATCAAGTTAGGCTCAACATTCCACTTCTTGATGCAATCCAACAGGTCCCTAGTTATGCCAAATTCATTAAGGACATGTGCACCAAGAAAAGAAAGACTAATGTGCCTAAGAAGGTTTTTCTAGCCACTAACATTAGTGAGCTACTGTCCAACCAGATCCCTATCAAGTATAAGGACCCAGGTTGCCCCACCATTTCTTGCACCATAGGTCGAGCCGAAATCAATCGAGCACTCCTCGATTTAGGAGCCAGCATCAATTTGCTCCCTTTTTCCGTGTATCAACAACTTGGATTAGGTGAACTCAACCCGACCCAAGTTACTATTCAGTTGGCTGACCGCTCTATCAAAGTTTCAAAGGAGAGATCAATGACGTTCACATACGGGTCAGAGAATTCATTTACCCGGTCGATTTCATTGTCTTAGAGACACAACCTGTGTCTAATCCTAGGTCCCAAACTCCCGTTATCTTAGGAAGACCGTTCTAGCAACCGCTAATGCAATTATAAATTGTAGAAACGGTTCCATGAGACTGACTTTTGGGGATATGACCAAGGAAGTCAATGTTTTCAACCTAGGTAAGCATCCCTACGATGTGACCGACCAACCCTTTGAGGTTAACTCCATTGAGAACATGACGAGTGAGCATAATGATGAGATCATATTTGAGTCAGAGGAAGAGGAAGAGTTAGAAACAAGTGATATCAGTCTTGATGAGATCGAATGGGAATCAAATCTGAGTTCTATAGAGATGGGAGATTCTAGCTTAACTCCTCCACCCATCGAGCCAACTCCTTCTTTGGAGTTAAAAGCCTTGCCCAAACATCTTAAGTACGCCTACCTAGGTGAACAAGAGACGTTACCGGTCATAGTTGCATCTAATTTGACCAATAGGCAAGAGGAGGACCTGCTGGCAACCCTTAGGAGACATAGGGAAGCCATTGGTTGGACTATGGCAGATATCAAGGGACTGAGCCCTACGATAGTCCAGCATCGTATCCATCTAGAGGAAGGGTTACACCAAAGAGGGATCCACAGCGTAGGCTAAACCCACTCATGCAGGAGGCTGTACACGCCGAAATAGTGAAACTGTTAGATAATGGGATCATTTATCCCATTTCCGATAGCGAATGGGTTAGCCCAATGCATGTGGTCCCTAAGAAGTCTAGCTTTACTGTGGTAGAGAACGACAAGCATGAGTTAGTGCAAACACGATTGCCTACCAAGGTGAGAGTATGCATAGACTACCGCAAGTTGAACGCAGCCACTAGGAAAGATCATTTTCCCCTCCCTTTCATTGACCAAATGTTGGAAAGATTAGCAGGTCATGAGTATTACTGCTTTTTGGACGGTTATTCAGGGTATAACCAAATTCCTATAGCACCGGAGGATCAAGAGAAGACAACGTTCACATGTCCATTTGGGACATTTGCCTACCGTCGAATGCCTTTCGGCCTATGCAATGCCCCCGCCACATTCCAACGTTGTATGTTAAGCTTGTTTTCTGATATGGTCGAGCGTTTCCTAGAAATTTTCATGGACGACTTCTCCGTCTATGGAAATTCATTTGACCAGTGTCTCCATCACTTGGAGCTAGTACTGAGTAGGTGCACCAAAAAGAACTTGACCCTAAATTGGGAAAAGTGTCACTTCATGGTGCAACATGGGATTGTCCTAGGTCACGAGATATCTAGGGAAGGGATTAAAGTAGACAAGGCCAAGGTGGAGATCATAGCGAGACTTCCACTTCCGCGATGCGTGAAGGACATTCGGTCTTTCTTAGGACACGCCGGATTTTATCGTAGGTTCATTAAGGACTTTAGCAAAATTGCTAGACCCCTTACAAACCTTCTAGCTAAAGACGTGTCCTTCATCTTTGATGATAGGTGCCATACTGCATGGGAGAAATTGAAAATGGAACTTATCTCTGCTCCTATCATCTCACCTCCGGACTGGTCCAAGCCTTTTGAGATCATGTGTGATGCCTCAGATTTTGCGATAGGTGCTGTCTTAGGACAGCGTAAGGACAGCAAGCAGCACGTGATCTATTATTCGAGTAGGACGCTCAATGACGCCCAAATGAACTATACTACAACCGAGAAGGAATTCTTGGCAGTAGTGTTCGCTTTGGAGAAATTCCGCCCATACCTACTTGGGACCAAGACCACGATTTTCGCTGACCATTCTGCTCTTCGATACCTTATGCTTAAAAAGATGCGAAGGCCCGACTCATTCGTTGGATCCTTCTCCTTCAAGAATTCGATCTCGAAATTCGAGATAAAAAAGGTGTCGAAAATGTCGTAGCTGACCATCTCTCTCATGTGCCAAACGCACCTTCTGACGAGCTGCCCATCAATGACAATTTTCCCGATGAGCAACTTCTAGCCATCTCTAAGGAGCCATGGTTTGCTGACATAGTAAATTACTTAGTCACAAACCAAACACCACCTAGTTGGTCTAAACAGGATAGATACCGATTCTTGTCTCAAGTTCGGTATTACATGTGGGAAGATCCTTATCTTTTCAAGTATTGTAGCGACTAATTCATTAGGAGATGTGTCCCCGAAGTGAAAACTAGAAGTGTGCTAGCTTTTTGTCATAAGTTCGCTTGCGGTGGACATTTTGGTCCCCGCAAAACTGCCGAGAAAATTCTGCAAAGTGGCTTTTATTGGCCAACTGTGTTTAGAGACGCATTTGAGTATTGCAAAACTTGCACAAGATGTCAAATGATAGGAAGAATTCCAAACGAAATATGATGCCCCTAAATCCCATTCTAGAAGTAGAACTTTTCGACGTATGGGGCATTGATTTTATGGGACCCTTCCCTAATTCGTTTGGGCACCAGTACATCTTGTTGGCTGTAGACTACGTGTCAAAGTGGGTAGAAGCTGTCCCTTGCAAGACAAATGACAACAAAGTTGTTGTCAAATTCTTGAAAGATAATATCATCTCACGCTTTGGAATCCCTCGAGCCATCATTAGCGACAATGGCACACATTTTTGCAATAGAACTTTGAAGCTCTTATGCGAAAATATGCCATTACTCACAAGTTGTCTACGCCCTACCATCCTCAAACTAGCGGGCAGGTAGAAGTTTCTAATAGGCAAGTCAAGCTCATTTTGGAGAAGACTGTGAATCAGAATAGGAAGGACTGGTCCACCAAACTGGTGGATGCCCTATGGGCATATAGGACTGCCTTTAAGACGATTCTAGGAATGTCTCCCTACAGACTGGTTTTGGAAAGGCTTGCCACCTTCCTGTCGAGCTAGAGCACCGGGCCCTTTGGGCAATTAAGCAGCTAAATTCGATTTAGATAAGGCCGGTGAGTTTCGAAAATTACAAATTTCTGAACTAGAGGAGTTGAGGAATGATGCATACGACAATGCAAAGATTGCGAAGGATAGAGTTAAGGTTTTTCACGATAAATTCATCACGAGAAAAACTTTTGTCCAAGGACAAAAAGTTTTACTTTACAACTCTAGACTTCATCTCTTTCCCGGTAAATTGAAGTCAAGATGGACAGGACCATTCATTGTTAAGACGGTATTTCCACACGGAGCCATAGAGATCTACGACCCCAAAAATGGCAATGCATTCAAGGTAAATGGTCAACGTCTTAAAATCTTTTTGGAGTCTGTGCCGGAAGCTAATGCGGCGATGGGTCTTTTTGACCCACTGTATCGGTGATTATATCTTTCTGCCAGTTCATGCATCCATACATTTCATTCATACATTAGGGACAATGCATGAAACAAGTGTGGGGGAAGGGTATGTAATATATATAAAAAAAAAAAACTTAAAAAAAAAATGTTATAAAAAGGAATTTTTGATTTATTTTTTGAAAGAAATCTAAGTTAGTTTTAAGGATTAGGAAAATCATGATTAGGATTTCTAAAAACTTGGTCAAAATAAATAAATTGTTTAAATTTTAGGTATAGGAGGAGAAATTGAATAATTAGTTAGTCTTAATTTTTACCTTAATGAAATGTGCATTCCTAGTACATATCTAGGATTCTAAGACAAAGACCTTGTGCCTTATATAAAAAAATAAAAATATATATATAAAAAAAAATCACCAATTAAGCTGGATACATGTGCCTCAAGAAGCATAAGTATTCACGCCTAAAGGTAGTTCTAAATAAAATAAAGTCCTTAGTTTTGGGGCCTAGTTCACTCGAATTTGAGTCCGCGGGGTGTTTTCTCACTTGGTGCCCTAAAGCCAACCGGTTTGGGAGTCATCGACTTTAAGTTCGTTACATGGGTGGATTAGAAAGCCTAAGAAGACTAAGAAATATAATATATGTATTAACACATCTAATAATCAATTAGTTAGGTATGAGGGCCTCAAGAAGCCTTGATACTTATACGAAAGAAAATTAGATGAGTTATACATGCCAAAAAAAATATATATATATATAATATATATTAACACATCTAATAGTCAATTAGTTAGGTATGAGGGCCTCAAGAAGCCTTGATACTTACACGAAAGAAAATTAGATGATGTTATAAAAATAATAAAGAGGCATGAGAGTCCAAGTTAAGGAATTCCTAGATTCACAAGGGTGCGTATGACTTTTGGTAACGAAAAAGACTATATTAGAAATTCAATTTTAATCCTTACCTAAAATGAATAACAATTGACTTTATAAAGACTAGGTTTGAAGAATGAATAAAATTGAGGATCCTAAAACTTATAGACTACTTAGTCTCTTCAAATATAAGTCAAATATTTTCCTTTTTATGGATTTTGTGGGTGTAATCCGCTGAAAACCCTCACGAGACAACACTCGTCCTCTAGGGTAACCTAGAGGTTTAACGGCTTGTTGCACATGCTAAGTGCAACCGTGATTCCTACGAAAGTGAGTTAGCTAGGTTAGATTTCTCTCTTTCTTTTTGATTTTTACTCGAGGACGAGCAAAAAGATAAGTGTGGGGGTGTGATAGGTAGTGAAAAATGCATAATTATCATCATATATACCATCACATTTGCGCATTTATTCATATCATAATGCACGTTTATTAATATTTCGTTATTTAATGTGTGCAGGCCTCGAATTATCAATTTAATAAGAAATAAAGCTTAAAGAGCCCAAAAGCCCAGATCCAAGCCCATGTTTGAAGCCCAGATGAAAAAGCGCAAATACAAAGAGTCAAAATGCAAATACAAGGGCTAAAAATTGCAAATATCAGAGATAAGGGAAGGATAGACTTCTATCAACCCTAAACACTTGCAGATGAGGATAAAAGCCCAAGATAAAGAAGAATTTCGTGGAAAGAGGATTTAAAGAAATCTGGATTAAGGGTAACTTGATTACCAAGTTATCTCGAAAATCCAGATTAAAAGGCCAGGATACATATTCCAGAAGCAAAATCCCACATGGACGGACCAGGAGAGGCCACGCGCCAAAGCGCGTGGCCAGACGTTACTAAATTGCCGCAAATCCGCGGCAAAACTTGGGTTTTTGCGGCAAAGTGGATGAGTCAGGCTACCAGATTTCGTTGGCGACTTCATCCGGGACTCCTCTACATTCTGCACTATAAATATCTCTGCAGGCGCAGCAGAGAGGGCATCCAGAGACGATTAGGGTTTTCTTTAGCCACTTTTATTTAAAGTTGCAATTTTATTTCATGCTCGTTGTGGAGAAGAAGGAGACGATTGTGTAACCAAGATTCATCTGAAATAAAGGTCACTCTTTTGTTCTCTTTTAATTTCTGCAAAGTTTATTTCTTTTTGTGATCTCTTTGATTTTCAATCTGTGATCTCTTCTTGCTTTCTTTTTCTTTATTTTGCAATCTTTCTCATTAAATAAAAAATAAAAAAAATATAAATAATTTGAAAAGAAAAAAAAAATAATGATGAAGAACTAATCCTCTTAGTGGTTTGCTGAGATTCTTAAAGCAACCCTAGAGCAATTAAAACTTGATCTGATTAATGAACATCTCTAGAAACCCTAGGTTTAAAGGCAACTAATTCTAGAAGATTAAAAAATACTTAAAATTCTTAATCTAGGTTGCATGTTAAAAGAACTTTTCATGACTTCAAACTTAAGAACTAGGACAGCATAAATTTGAGATTAGTCTTCTATTAGGCTGTACCTAGATGTTAGGATGAACCATAGTTGGTTTTTGAATAATGCAACTTAGTTAGAATCGTGTATTAATTTTTCTTCCTTGATATATTTGTAATAACTTAGGGTGAATCATATCAATCTTAAGATGAAGATCAAGCTCTTTAATTTGCAATAGGGTTGTGATAGAAAATCAGCAAAAACACATCTTTTACATCATACATATCAAGATCTAATCTCTTCTCTCCTATTTTTGAAGACACAGAGGAATCGAGTCGAAAAGCTTGCATCGCATCCTTCCCTGAGGATCACGACCCGCTTGAGCCCTTGCTACAGCGGATTCATATTGAGACTGAAATTCTGAACTTTATTTCAATCTATAAAATCTCAATCACCAGATACTGCCTCCAACTCCGCTGTGAGTTTAAAACAGGCAGCGCCGCTACTGGTCTGCTATGGTCAACCTTTGACCAATCAAATCTCTAGATGAGATCAGATCTAATCGGGATCAAGATCAAATCCAATCAAGATCAAATCTGAGATCAAATTTGGCAGTTGATTGCCACAATCTCTTGACTCTTCTAAAACGAGTAAGAGGATCAGGAGAGATCTTTCAAATTATACGGAAAGAATCAAAACGGATCAAGAAGATCAACTGACCTGCCATTTCTAACTTCGCAGAAGCTGATCCTAGCCTCACAGCAATGCTACTTTCCAGATTTAAACAGATTTGATTCAATCTGTTTCTATACTTTCAAGGGACAATTATACCCTTGCTCTCCTTATAAATAGCCCACCAGGGGCACAAGGAGAGGAGACCACGCACACGCGCAAGAGACCCCCAGCAAAGAGAGAGAGAGGACTCCACAAGCAGAGACTTCTTCACGACGCACCGCGCGCACAAGAATTCAGAGACTTTTAGAGAATTGCTTCTCTATTCAGGGTGCTGATACCCTAATACTTTCTTCTTAAGGGATCTCTGGAACCAGGCGAGAAGGAATTCCTAATTAAAGGCGGTTTTGAGAACCAGCAAGAGGGTTCTACCACCTTCTGTTTTCTGATTCCCCGAACCAGGCGAGAAGGGAACCTCATCGCTCGCATTGTCAAAGGAACAAAGTGGTCACGTGCTGACCAGACTCCTATCGATACACTTCTCCAGAATCTCTGAGGAGATCTACTTGAAATCTTTTAGAATACTTGTAATTTAGCTCCTCAATTTTTTATTGTAAGTTTTCCCTTTGAAAATCAATGGAAAACAAGGTGGCGACTCCGCTGGGGAAAGAATTCTCCAATGCTGAGAATCAAGTGTCACAATGCGACGAACAGACCTGCGGGTCTAACTCTGAATTCAGAAAAGCCGGTGCAGCTAGAGCCTCTCTGGATAAATCTTCAAGAAAAGTCTCTGCGGAGACAGAAAAGGTTCTTTGCGAACCTACTGCGGTTCTCTGGCGCAACAAGGAAGCACGCCCGAAGTCCAAATCCTTCACTTTTGAAAACCTGGTCGTTCACTTCGACCAAGAAAAATTTGAAGAAGTCCTCTCTGGGGGTGGTCTAATGCTTCATGCACGGAAGCATAGAAAGGTCTCCACGGCTAAGGTTTCAGAACAGAAACCAGAAGCAGAATTCTGCAAACACATTTCAGCCTCGCGTGTGGCTTGTCAGTTTCCTTGCGAACCTAAGTATCCTCTACCAAAGCAGATGTGGAGGCCAAAACAGAAGGCTCTAGGCAAAGCCTCAGGCGTAGCTACGCCAGAAGTGCGTCTCTCGCGTGAAGAAAAAGGCAAGATGCCTGCCTGCTCCAACAATGCTGCTAGCCACGAAGACACAAGGGTGACAGTACCTTCACCCAATTCAAGATCAGTAGCGCCTCGCGCCAGCCTCGTTCTCATAAGCGAAGCTACTGTACCACAGTGTACGCGCGGCGTCAATAGCCGCGAAGCCCAAGTCAAAGCACAACAGCGTGCTTCGTTCTCTCTTCGCAGCGGAGTTAAGGGATTGTCCCTAAGCGCTGATGGCGTTGCTTATGCAGCTTCAGCGTCCAAGGGCGTTCCCAAAGCTTTTAGCCTCGAGGTTAGAACCGAAGTACTATCTAAGGCCGATCGCCTTCGCAGCAGCACAGCGGATAAATCACCACAGCGTGCTCCGCCCTCCGGTTCGTCAAGCGCTAAGCTCATGCCTTATGGTGGAGCTAAGGGATTGTCCCTAAGTGCTGATAGCGTTGCTTATGCAGCTTCAGTACCCAACGGCGTTCCCAAGGTACCTAGCTGCGAAGTTAGAACTCAAGCACTACTCTGTGCTAATCCCCTCTGCGGTGATAAAAGGAGCAGGACATCGTCCTATGCGCGATCCAAAAGAGCCTCTGCGCTGGATCGTTTAGGCCCAACTGGGTCTGACTTGTGGGAATTCTTGACGAACAAACGGAAGTCGCAATCTTTTCAAACTACTTTCCCCTGTTGTTAACAAGTGGGATGTCAGCTGGTAACCGTCCACTCAGTCCATTGCCGACTAGGGCCAAGCCTCGCCACTTTTCCAAGCCGACGATCAGTTTTTGATCGGCTGTCAGTACAAGCCCGGTGAAACATCATAAAGGAGCGTCTCGCGAGACCTACCCTCCGCATCCATCAACATGACCGGGAGAGGACAAGAGCTGCGCAGGGGCAGACAAGTATCCGACGATACTCCCTACAGCTCCCCAGATCCAGATTACAGCCCAGGCTTAGGCGTAGTCTTGGTGCATGAAGAGGGTGTTTTCCGAAACACCAGATCTAGGGTTGCGATACCCTACACTTATGAACAGCCTTCTTCCTCAACGGCAGTAGCCTCGCCAGAACAAGAAGAAGATCAGTCCAGTCATCTGATGAAGAAGATGAAGACAGCGAGTATGCTTCTTCGGCGACAGTCAGCTCGGTGCGACCAGACAGAGCATCAGTAAACATGGCTGATAATGGTAACGACGACCTTCGTCGACGTTTGGAGGCTCAGGAGCGAACTTCCAAAACTCAGCAAGAAGCTCTGGATAATATTCAACAGATGCTCGCTTAACTCCTTAATAACCGAAATAACAATGATACCGGGAGTAACCATGACGAGGAAGAACATCCTAGCAATGACCAGCTGAAGATGGAGAAGTCCAAGGAGGGGTCTTCCTTAGACGCTGAAGTCCTTAAGGTCCTTCAAGCTCAAATCGCATCCCTAACTCAGAGGGATGAATTAAAGAAAGTGGGGACAGTCCGTCTTTACCCGCTAGAGTGGGATTCAGTACCATACCCACCGAAGTTCAAACCGCCAACATTGCATACCTATGATGGAAAGAGCTCACCAAATCAGCATATCTACTATTTCCGGTCTCATACTGGCAATGTTATAGACAATGACGCTATCATGGCTAGGCTGTTCATTGGCACCTTAAAGGGGTAGCATTTGATTGGTTCTGAAGTCTCCCTCCAGGCTCTATCAATTCTTGGATTGACCTGAAAACCCGATTCCTTTCTCGTTTCTATGAGGACGATACCGAGGTAACCATAGACAAGCTCTTCTCCACCGTGCAGAAGAAGGGCGAATCTGTCCGTGACTACATTGAGCGGTTCAGAAACCTATCTTTAATGTGCCCAGCAGGGATGCCATTACCCATGCTCTTATAGACGTGCAGGCACAACTTCTTGGACCAGGTAGAAGTTCGCATGGGGCTGTCAAAGCCCACACCTGGAAAGAATTGGTCGAACAGGCTGAGATAGCCGAAAAGTCGGCTAAAAAGTTCGAACCATTTACCCCTAAAGGCAAATGGGGTATGAACAACAAAGGACGTAGCAACATAGCGCAGTCTTCTCAAGCCAAAGGGAAAGAGACTATGTCCGTAGAATTATCCGGGGACGCGCAATCGAAAGCCAAGAAGAGCGGCTCCAATAATCAGGAGTCTAAGTTCCCTCCAAAACAGTATTCCTTCAGAGACGATCAGGTGGTCACAATATCCATTTACTTCACAAAGGAAATAAAATGAAGCTGTCAGATGCTCGGCGTCCCAATGAGATAGGACGCACGAATGATCCCAAATACTGTCTCTACCACAGGATGATTCACCATCCTACCGACAAGTGCTATGTCCTCAAAGATAGAATTCAAGCCTTGATCGACGCAGGGGTCCTGACATTGAAGGTAGAGCAGAAGAAAGTCACTGCCAATATGGTGACCCTCGAGTTCGGCAAAACCCCAAAGGTCACAGTTCCTGACGGGACTTATCCAGTTCCTGCGCCACGACTGGAGGTCAAGCATCCTGCGGCTAAAACTCAAGATAATAGAGGTCTTGTTCCCTTGACATTGGAGACAGGGGAAGTCATGTGGATACACCCAGACCTTGTCCAAGACGTACAGTGGGATTCAAGGAAGTCTAAGTCGAAGGACAAATCTTGCAATGTCATCTCCCTCCTACCAGACGACGACAATTTCACGACAGCTTCTCTCAGCGATTCTGAAGGAGAAAAGCACGCTTGTGCAACGCAGGCCGATGTATCTTAGCCGACGGGTACTCGATTCGGGAAATCATACTTAAAACAGTATGAGATAACTACTGACAAGACACAGCAGCAAACAACGTCAGCACAAGTACCAGCACCCGCTTCGGTTCCGACCAAAGGAAAGGAGAAGCCTAAGGAAGTCCGGTTCGACCGCGTCCTGAAGAAGCCTTCAGGCCCAGGGCTTGACACGCCCTTTCGTTTTGACATATTGGCCCAGCTGGCTAATATCCCAGCTCGTATTACCATACACGAGCTCTTTTGTCTCTCAAAAGAGACAAGAGAAGCACTCAGAGATGCATTGGCCAACTCAGATCATTCCTGACATACATACCAGAAATCCCCAAAGATGACGCCCAGTCTCCGTGCCCTGAATGCCACCATGCGTGATCAAAGGTGCCTGCTATTACCTTCACAGCGGAAGATATGCTTCTCAAAGACAACAAGCACGATCGACCTCTGTACTACACCGGATACATTGGTTCAACATACATTGAAAGGATACAAGTCGACCCGGGGTCCGCGCTCAGCATCATCCCCAAAAGGCTTCTCTACTTTCTCGGTGTACCGCTATATAGGTTGTCCGCAACCACTACTATAATATACGGTTTCAATGCCGGGAGTAGTCATCCACTTGGAAAAATTTGACTCCGTTACCGAATTGGGAGCCTGAAGTCAGAAGTGACGTGCTATGTCATTGACACTGACACATCATATAACCTGCTACAAGGATGACTATGGATCCATGCCAATTGGATCGTTCCCTCCACTCTGCACCAGTGCTTCAAATATGTTAAAGATGACGCGACAGTACGAACTGTCTTCGCTGAGAAGCAACCGTTCAAAGGGGTGAAAAATTACTTCACTGATGCTCTCCTGTATCAAGAGGCTGGTGAAGCATCCAAAGAACCATTGCCGGATGATGATGACAGTGGCAATGAGGCGGATTCTGAATCCGAAGCAGACATGCCAGCCATCTTGATTGGCGAACCAATTATAGCATGTCTTGATAACCCCCAATGTAACACTCCTTCTGAAGATGAGGGTGAATGGGTAATTAATGATAATATTTCTTTTGATTATCCTACGAGTATTGGGTTGTTTGAATCCATCACGGATAGCTCTCTGCACATGCCTTTACATAGGCCAAGTGCATCCGGTACACCCATGAAATCTGTAGAAGGGGCCGTTTTGGTCATCCCTCCATCCAAACAAGGTCAATTATCAATAATATTCGGCAGAGCCCAACCACGAGAGTCCATAGCCGCAGATTCAAGTTCAGACTTGGACACTCCATAATTCTTCCATTACGCGCGACCAGCACGCCATATTATGAAGAAAATGGGATATGACCTAAAGCATGGAGAAGGCCTGAATTTTGAAAAAGGAAGACGTAGTTTGCTGCGTAACTTTGTGCCAAAAGGGAAGCCTGCAAATTACTATGATAATACACGCAGGGGGTTGGGATACGTTACACTCACATCGTCAGCAAAAGTTCAATTCACAAACAATGAACCAATTCCATCACATTCTGCCTCTTCTTCCGAATGGGACTCAGATGTCAGTATGGGAATGATGTTCGAAAATCTCACCGTTAATATGACTTCAAGCAGCCAATTGTAGCCTACAGAAGCTATCAATAAGGAACCATGGGCCCAGCAATTAGATCTCCAATGGAAAAAAGATTCGAACTGCGCGAACCACCTACTAAAGACAAGATGACGCAGGTCAACTTCGGTAGTCAAGACCACCCTAAGCCCATCTTTATAAGTGAAAGCTTATCACTTGCAGAAAAGGAATAATTGATAATACTCGTAAAAAGGTATATAGATGTCTTCGCATGGAACTACGAAGACATGCCCGGACTCGATCCGCAAGTAGTCATGCACCGTCTGAATATCAAGCCCGACGCCAAGCCAGTCAAGCAGTAACAACGTCGGTTTCACCCAAACATTATGGAAGCTATTGAAGCTGAAGTCCATAAGCTCATTGCATGTGGCTTCATTCGGGAGGAATAACATCCAGACTGGGTTGCTAATATCGTTCCAGTCCTCAAGAAGAATGAAAAAATACAGATCTGCATCGACTACCGTGATCTTAATACGGCTTGTCCTAAAGACGAATTCCCACTGCCCATCACCGATGTCATGATTGACAATACTTGTGGATTCGAAAGAATGTCTTTTATGGACGGCTTTTCAGGATACAATCAGATTAAGATGTACCCCGATGACGAAAAGCATACTTCGTTCCGAACACTCTTGGGGGTATACTGCTACACCGTGATGCCCTTTGGGCTAAAGAACGCCGGAGCAACCTATTAGCGGGCAATGAGTACAATCTTTCGCGATCATCTCCGAAAAATGGTAGAATGCTATGTCGATGACATTGCTGTCAAAAACTGCAATAAAGATGACCACCTTCGTGATTTGAGAATGATGTTCGACATAATGCGGGCTCATCAACTGAAAATGAATCTGACGAAATCCTTCTTGGGAGTGTCAAGTGGCAAGTTCCTTGGGTTTATTGTTACATCAAAAGGGATTCATCTTGATCCAGACAAAGTCAAAGCCATTCAGAGCATGCATCCACTAAGGAATCTCAAAGAGCTCAGAATCTTGCAAGGTAGACTGGCTTATATTAGAAGATTCATCGCAAATCTCTCAGGCCGCTGTCAACCGTTCACCCGACTCATGAGAAAGGGTGCTTCCTTCGTATGGGATCAAGCTTGTCAGAAAGCTTATAAGGATATCAAGACATATCTTACAAAACCTCCTGTCTTAGTGGCCCCCACATCTTGCTTTATGTGAAAGTTATTGACTATTCTCTTGGCGCCCTCCTTGCTCAAAAGGACGACAATGGCCACGAACAGGCCATTTATTATCTGAGCAGGACTCTGATAGGAGCGGAATCTCGCTACAATCCTATCGAGAAAAAGTGTTTAGCTCTTGTCTTTGCCGTTCAGAAGACACGACATTATTTGGTCGGCCAAACCATACATGTCATCTCCAGAGTGAATCCTTTGCGTCTTCTCATGACGAAGCCAGGATCATTGAATTCAAGATTAGCTAAATGGGCGCTTCTTTTGTCTCAATATGATATGATCTTTATCCCTCAAAAGGCGGTTAAAGGCCAGGCCCTTGCAGAGTTCTTGGCTGCTCATCCAGTCACAGAAAACTCAAAACTTCATGAAGATATTCCAGATAAAGTCTTTGAGTCTAATATAACCTTAGAGGAGGAAGTGTGGCAGATGTTCTTCGATGGAGCATCACGAATAGGCCCTAAGGGCAAGATCATTGCCGGCGTGGGGGTTGTGTTTATCTCCTCACAGAATCATGTCCTTCCTAGAGCATTCTCTCTGATGGAATCATGCTCCAACAATGTAGCGGAATATAATACTCTGCTCATTGGCCTTCAGCTCGCCCACGGAATGGGGGTACGATACCTTGAAGCTTACGGCGATTCAAAACTGATTATCAATCAGGTTAAAGGCGAATATGAGGTCCGCCACGAAGGCTTGATGCCTTATTATCACACGGCCATCGAATTAGCTAATCTATTTGAAAGTTTCTACATCGGGCATGTGTCTCGATCTCAAAATACTAAGGCAGATGCTCTTGCTGCATTAGCAACAACATTAGCCTTGCGGTCGACACCGAGTATCACCTCACATTGGCGACTCGACACCTTGTCTGCTCTAAACATATGTTAAGAATTAGAGAGGTCTATAATATCATGACGAATCTTGAGTCGAGAGATTGGCGATTCCCTCTCATCGACTATGCTCTACATGGTCTGCTGCCAGATGATCCTAAAGAGGCGGCATCTATCAGACGAAGGTCTCTCCATTTCTACTACGATCCAACTTTGAAGACACTTTACCGTCGTTCATATGATAGTGTCCTCCTTCGTTGCCTTTCTAATTCAGAGGCACAGGAAGTGCTTAAAGAAGCACATGACAGCATTTGCGGAGCTTATCATCCAAGTCCAAAACTTAAAGATAGATTGCATAGGCTTGGATACTATTGGCCAACCATGATAGCTGATGCCATCCAGTATGCACAGAGGTACAAAGCATACAAAATTCATGCAGATTTCATACACCAGCCCTCGGAGTTGCTCCACCCGACTATCGCTTCATGGCCATTTGAAGCATGGGGAATCGATGTCGTAGGGCCAATCAGCCCCTCTTCGACAAGAGGTCACCGGTTTATCCTGGCAATAACCGATTACTTTTCAAAGTGGGCAGAAGCCATACCACTAGTTGAAGTCAAAACCTCTAATGTGGTTAATTTCATCAAACACCATGTCATCTATCGATTTGGTGTCCCTAGGCGGATCATCCATGATAACGGTCCCCAATTCATAAGTCAAGTATTCTATCGGTTCTGCGATAAATACCGAATTCAGAATGTGGCTTCAACTACCTATAATCCTGCCGCTAATGGCTTGGCTGAAGCATTCAACAAAACAATCATCAAGTTACTCAAGAAGTTCATCTCCTCGAATAAGCGAGATTGGGAAGAAAAGCTTGGTGAATGTCTTTGGGCCTACCGAACCACGGTTCAGACCCCGACAGGCAATACGCCTTTTTCTCTGGTGTACGGGTACGAGGCAGTCATCCCGTTAGAAATCCAAATGTCATCGCTGCGAGTCGCTTTAACGACTAAAATCACATCAGAAGATAATGATCGGTTGCGTCTTCAAGACCTCGAAGCCCTAGATGAGAAGAGACTTCAAGCTCAGCAACACATCGACTTGTATCAAGCTCGAATCTCAAAAGCCTTCAATAAAAAGGTCAAGCAAAGAGTCTTCCAGAAAGGAGATTTAGTTTTAGCCGTCAGACGATCGATGATTATGACGCACAAAATCAAAGGCAAATTTCAGCCTAAATGGGAAGGACCGTTGTAATAGAAACAGTCTATTCAAATGGAGCATACCGTCTTATGACTTCAGATGGTGATTTACTCATGATGCCGATCAATGGCAAGTTCTTAAAGAAGTACTATCCTTGATTAAGGATCCTTCTTATGATCAAGTTAACACTTTACCTCTGATCAAGACCTTCATATCCAAGATACATGCAAAGAGAGCCTTTCTCTTCCTCCAAGCGAGATCATACAACCATAAACCAGTGGGAACCTGGTCATACACCGGTTCTCCCAAAGGAGAATCAAGCTTACGCATGCGCTAACCAAATGATTCAACATCCTTAATGGTTAAGGATAGAGGAAAATGTTGGCCTTTAAGCCCAACATAAGTCCTCGACAACTAATCATGCTGAGGGGAATAACATGGCTAGCCCGACTCAAACAGTAGTTGGTAAAGGCATATCAAACCGTTGACAGCTGAGGATTTGCTAAAAATCCTAAGGGACCTGTTCCCATTTGATTCCCTCTCTAAAATCACTTACCAATTCTCATCCATAGAATGGTAAGACCACATATACATTTCGCTGTTACGTTAACATTAAACCTATGACAGTAATATTCTCGTTTCTCCCCGTGAAAATGAGACCTTTTCCCAAATTTCATTCCAACCTTGAGTTTGGTGGCGTCTTAATCGGTTATGTCATTGCGACCTCTGAACTGGCAGACAGCCAAGTCTCAACCTTGAGCCTGTTGACATTTACAAAAGACAGGTCTCACCTATACTTGTTGACATTTACAAAGACAAGTATCACCTTTGAGCTTGGTGGCTTCTCAACCAGTTATGTCATTGCGACCTCTGAACTGGCAGATAGCCAAGTCTTAATTTTAAGCCTGTTGACATTTACAAAAGACAGGTCTCACCTTTTAGTCCGACCAGGACTATTTTGGGCCTGGTAGCGTCTCAACCAGTTATGTCATTGCGACCTCTGAACTGCCAGATAGCCAAGTCTTAATTTCGAGCTTGTTGACATTTACAAAAGACAAGTCTCAACCCTGAGCCTGTTGACATTTACAAAAGACAGGTCTCTATACTTATTGATATTTACAAAAGATAAGTATCACCAACCTTGGGCTTGGTAGCGTCTCAACCAGTTATGTCATTGCGACCTCTGAACTGGCAGACAGCCAAGTCTCAAATTCAAGCTTGTTGACATTTACAAAAGACAAGTCTCAACCTTGAGCCTGTTGACATTTACAAAAGATAGGTCTCGATACTTATTGACATTTACAAAAGATAAGTATCACCCTTTCAGTCCGACAAGGACTACCTTGAGTTTTGTAGCGTCTCAATCAGTTATGTCATTGCGACCTTTGAACTGGCAGACAGCCAAGTCTCAATTTTAAGCCTGTTGACATTTACAAAAGACAGGTCTCACCTTTTAGTCTGACCAGGACTATTTTGGACCTGGTAGCGTCTCAACCAGTTATGTCATTGCGACCTCTGAACTGGCAGACAGCCAAGTCTCAATTTCGAGCTTGTTGACATTTCAAAAGACAAGTCTCAACCCTGAGCCTGTTGACATTTACAAAGATAGGTCTCGATACTTATTGACATTTACAAAAGAAAAGTATCACCAACCTTGGGCTTGGTAGCGTCTCAACCAATTAGGTCATTGCGACCTCTGAACTGGCAGACAGCCAAGTCTCAATTTCGAGCTTGTTGACATTTACAAAAGACAAGTCTCAACCTTGAGCCTGTTGACATTTACAAAAGACAGGTCTCGATACTTATTGACATTTACAAAAGATAAGTATCACTCTTTCAGTCCGACAAGGACTACCTTGAGTTTGGTAGCGTCTCAATCAGTTATGTCATTGCGACCTCTGAACTGGCAGACAGGCAAGTCTCAATTTCGAGCTTGTTGACATTTACAAAAGACAAGTCTCAACCTGTTGACATCTACAAAAGACAGGTCTCGATACTTATTGACATTTACAAAAAACAAGTATCACCTACTTTGAGCCTGGTGGCTTCTCAATCAGTTATGTCATTGCGACCTCTGAACCGGCAGATAGCCAAGTCCCACTATTCAATCCAGTAAGGACTATGTTCTCAAGTGGCTGCAATACAACTTAGAAATGATAACTCGGCAGATAAAACAAGTTGGAGATTCGACGGGGAGTCAAAACAAAATTATTTTTATTAAGTCTGAGGAGGGATACATGAAGGCACATAAGTTACAAGCTATGAGCGTGCGTCATAAGATCTGATCCGTTCTTCAAGAAAGGCCAGCCTTGTCTTCTTATCATTAGCAGCCCGGACAAGCGCCTGCGACCTTAGCTCAGCCTCATTAAAACTCGCCATCTGAGCCAAGCGAGCTTCAACCTCAATCAAGGTTGCCCTCTGAGCTGACTCCTGCCGCGAGAGTTCGCAATCTGAGCCTTAAGCTGCTCAAGCCGTGCAGTCTCTTCAAAACGCACTGGTTCAGCCTTGGATAAAAGAAGATTAGCCTTCCTAATCATCTCCTTGGCCTTTTTAATTTTATCTTCAGCGTCAAGAAGAGCACTGTTAGAAGCATCTATGGCGTCCCCGAGCTCTACCTTCCTTATTTCCAAGGATCTCAAGTCCGAAGAAATGGCCTTAGCGGCTTCCTGAGCGGCAAGATGGGCTTCATGCATTTGAGCGACAAGGTGTGCAAGCTGATCATCAGCCGAAGACTCCAGGTCCGAACGGCTGATACGGAGCCATTCTTCTACATCCCTCTCAAATTGGTCTACCAGAAGTTCTAATGCAGCGGCCTGGTTATCCCCTCCAAAGTCCCGGATACTCTCAATACTGTGGGAGAGGACCACCTTTAAAGTAGAAAATGACATAGTTGAGCCTTTCAAGACCAGATCGATGGATCGCTTCAAGCCCTTATAAAAGCTATCGACTAGCTCAGCCACGAATTCATTCTCAGCCTCAGCCACTCCTGGCAGACGGGCAGCCTCAGAAGATTCCACCGGCCTTGTTGACATTACTGTGGAAGGAATAGTGGAAGCACTGGCTGCACCAACATGAGAGGTCATCGGTGATCTCGGAGGAGTCTTCATCGAAACCAGTACACTAGCCATAACCGAGGACGGACTAGTGACTACTTCCGGGTGAACGGGTTCAACCATCAGCGTCGGGGAAGTAGGACTTGTAATCACCCTCAGCTCCGCACCTGGGAAAACTGATGGCACCTCACTCGTTGATATAGTTGGAAGTGAAGTTGCCTCCGTGACTATCGTCCCTTCAATCTTTGTTCCTCTGGCCGGTTCAGGCTGATAAGAGGGCACCTGCACCATACAAAACATCTAACTCAGAAGCATTCGCCGCGGTCGAAGTGCTCATGTCACCCCTGGATCCCTCAGGAAGACAGGTAGGCTCTCTTGAAGTTGATGCACCCAGAGGCGGAACACCTACAACAAGACTGTGTTTAGGCAGGACACAACAAATAGCAAGAGTCGAAAGGGTCAAAATCATACCAAAATATAATGTCGCCTCAATTGTCTTGGCGGCTACATCAGTCTCTATGGGCTCCATTGAAAAATCTTTGGCGGAGTCAACACGAATGATCAGCCCGCCTTCGCTTGCCGAACCCTCCGTAGTCCACCCAAAGGAGCTAGAAGCTTCAGAACTTCCTTACGAAGTCCCGGCGCCCGAAGGACCAACATCAGCCGCGTCATCTCCGGATCCTTCTGAGATGGCGAAATAGCCAGCCTCATCACCCTCCTTATAAGTAACCCTCCTTATAAGTAAATAAGGGATCATAATGTTCCCCTTGTTCTCCAACAGCTTCAGCTCTCGGGCTTCTCACCGCCTCGGTACCTGAATCACAAAGCAAATAATAAGCTTTCCCGAACACATAAAAAGGTGTATTACAGGGACGAAGCTGATCTTACCCAGATCCGGAGTGACTTCGCCGGTAGTCGGTCTGGTAACCGACGATTCAACTACTAATGGGGCAAGAGGAGGGACCGCCACAAATGGTTTGCCCTCTACAATAACTGTAGGAGCTTGGCGACAGGGCTTCTTCACCAACTGCTTCCTACGAGACCCACCTGTCCATTTGCACTTGAGAGGAACGTCGAGATCCTCCTCCTTCGCCTCTTCTACATGTCTTGAGGGAGCTATCCCTATCACACCAGAACCAGCTACTGGAGTCTCGGCACATGTCTCCGCTTCGAGGCGAGGACTTTTCACATTTGAGGCTTCGCTGTCATCGACAGCAACGAATTCTTCTATGCCCGGGACGCGAACCCTCTTACCTTCCCTTTTCTCAGAGACCTTCCGCTTTAGCCGCTGAGAAATGAACTTCACACCAGAATTGTTAACAGTGAATCCAAGGGGTGTGGAGTTGGAAGTTGCATACCACTGGCAAAAGCTCAGGGTCATTAGAAGGTTAGGAGTCCTCAACGGCATACGCAGCCGCGCCTCGGTATAGCGTGCAATGAAGAATCGCCAGGCAAGGGCTCCATCAATAAGGCTCCCCATGAAAGACAGATTGAGATTTGGGTTGCCCACGTACAGTTGGTCATATCCAAACTGTCGAGCAAACCGACTTAGAACATAAGGCTCCAAGTAGCAGGTATCCCCGCTTCGATATAATAAATGTGAGGGCCGAATGCTGACCAGCCACTCAAAGATTCCCCAGCTCAGCGATGACTGCCCTTCCCCCGCGTCTTTGAACTCCTCATCATAGCCTACATCCTGAATATGGGGTAAGCAGCGGAAAAGACTATAGACATCATAGCGACGCACCAATTTACGGGCCTCAGCCACGTAAGTCTTTTGCCAGGAACATCCTTCGAATCGGCGGAGAAGCGCCATTCAAACACCTTCGGGGGGGTCCTCTCCAGCTTCAATCAAAGAGGGACAGTGCAGGGCAAACCACGCCATTAAATAAGTGTACGGCAGGCCTATCCTGGGATTGGGTCTGTCGAGAGGCGAAATGGTCCCCTTTCTACGCTTCGTCGTTGGCGGCCTACAAAAAGCCTCCGTTAAGGCACGAAGGCCTCTCTGGATACAACACTCCATGGCCGGAAGAAGTCCCAGAGAACGACCATGGACTAGACGAACAGCAGGCAGCAGGACATTCGGATGAATGACGTCACCCGAAGAAGACGGCACCACGCACCTCTTCAGCCAGATTGTCAAGAAGCCAGCCAGCAGTGCCTTCTGGGACATCGGCCGACGAGCCTGGTGATGGAAACTCTGAAGAACATCGCCTTTTTATAGGGACCGTCATCTTCTTCCACAACTAAATCCCCTTGGGAATGCTTTTGCATCCGGCTAAAGATGTCCTCGTCAGTAACTCCACAATGAGCCGCTTCAGGAGTGTTTTCCATATCGGGGAACAAATAATCTCCCCAGCTTTTCAAGCTGCATGAAGTTCCCTTACTGCTTCCATGCATGCTAGAACAAATGTACAAATGGCACATCAACTCCTGGTAGGTCTCAAACAAGGTGGGCTCCTGCTTCTCCAGAAGTGCCAATTCCGCCTCACACGGGAAGTATTATTCTTATAGGAAAGATCCCAAGGGCAGAGCAGAGACTTCCCACATCTCATGCAGAGCCATACCCAGTCGCCAACAGGGGTGAAGAAAGTCCTTGTAGCCGGGTAGTATAACTCGAAGATGGCGTAGAAGCACGCTACGCTCATCTGAATGCCGTAGCAGGTCGCCCTGACAGCCTCATGAAGGTTCAGCCTCTCTAGATCCTCCTCGAAATGAGCAGAATGTATACAGTTAAATCCCTCAACCATGCCTTCGGAGGGTGAATCCAGCCTGGAGTTCTGAAATCGGTGGCTGGGTAATTCCCATGAACTTTAAAGAATTGATTGCCAAAATTCTGCGCCACTGCAGGATTTTCTCCCACTGGGATCTCTCGCAATACATTCTCAGAGTGTAGGCCCATTATGCAACGAGGAGACCCTGCTCTTGCATAATCAAGAGAATGAAGCATCAATTTCCCTACGTGGACGGATTCGGTACTCCGGCTCACTTCCCATGACATCTTCCGAGCCTGCGTCACGCATTCGAAGGAAGACAAAGAAAAATGCCGCTTGCTAGACGGAAGGTAGAACTTCTCGCCATCCAACTGGAAAATCCATTGCCCCTCCCCGGCCAGCAGCTGGCGATCAGGGTCTGGTGCGGTGTCCCCGAACATGAAGTCGGACTTCCTATAGGTTCGACGGTCAAAATCTTCAAGGGGAGCCGTAGTCAGAACGCTCCTCGTGATGCGTTGCTCCCCACCATAAATAAGCGTGTCTCGAATGAGAGAGCTCCTCTCACTAAACAGAGAAGGCTGCCCTTAGAATTGCAGGCTGACATTGCCGTCCAATCCCTGGTCATCCCAAATAGACTGTTCAAAGGACCAGGAGTGCAGTGCACTGCAGGAACAAAGAGAAACTATGATTAGCTTATCAGCCAAACAAGGGCTAAAACAAGAAAGAAAATTTTGACAAGGCATAGCCTCGCTCTCTGAGCGAAGCTGGCCTAACGATAGCTTCACCCCGAAGCTTAGCTTCGCAGCTACAGTGTAACTCTGCATCCCACATGAGGGCAGGATGCAGGAAAATATCCAAGTGTTAGCTTCACTCTAGGAGCTTAGCTTCGAACAACAGGATGCGACAAAGCCTCAAAGGCTAACTTAGCCAGAAGGACATTACGGTCCTTTTCTGTCAAATTTCAAAGGACAACTTCACATCCTATCATTCAATAGGATGTGAACCGCCTAAGGGATAGCTTCGCTTGGAAGCTTAAAGAAGAACTCTTTAGTTCTTGGATTCCCCAAGAAATCAGGGTAAAATCATGGAATTGGACTCCCTAAAATCACAAGACCATGATTGATCTTGGGTTGGATTCATTTAAGGATAGCCAGAAATCGGCTTTAAAGGAGAGACGATAGTCTCTAATCAAAAGGAAAAAAAATCCCTACCGGCAATCGGTCGTTCGATGACCAGAGCAGGAGAAGGACCCTCCGTTGCAGAGGTTGCGACCTCTTTTCCAGCTCGTCTCTTGGGAGCCATTGAAGAACTATGGACGTTCTTAAACTCTTGAATGAAGAGGAAAGAAGAAGAAAAAAAAGAGTCAAAGTGCTCTGTGAAAATTTTGGAGAGAAGTGATCTTCTCTCTCAGAGCCCGATCGGGCTTTTATAGGCCAATGATCACCTGAAACGATGCCTAGAAAAGAGTACAGGCTGTCGTTTCAAATTAATTTGAAACGGCGCCTAAAGCGCCTTCCCGAGAAGCGCTGATTCAGCCCCACTAAGGGCTAACTCCGCCATAAGTCAAGTGTTGACTTCGCGCGACGCATGAATAACTTCACTGAAAAATATGCCTTAGCTCCGCTGAAAGCACAAGCCCGAGCTTCGCAGAACATTCATGCTAGCTTTGCTGGAAGCTCGGATTCTGTCTTTAACTCATATGAAGTCTAACTCTGCCAGACCAATTCAAGTAAAGCATGAGCAGAAACTAAACTTTTATTGATCTAAAAGGGAAGGTACATTGATACTACTACATCAAGGTTGTGTTTCATACAACAAAGTCATTTGCTCAAAAGGCATACAAGTGGTCCTATCTACTTCCAAGCCAACCAACTGGACACGAAAGGCCTTCCTCCTGCACAAGGCTGTAATCCTTCACAGAACAGATGGTGCCACCAGGACAAGGCCGCAATCCTTCGCATAATGGCAGATTATGCCACCAGGAAGCTGGACCTTCTTTGATCAAAACTGGCGAAGGACTGATCGCCACCAGCAAGTTGGATCTTCTTTGATGAAAATTGGCAATGGGAAGATCCGCGACCTTACAGGTGACGTCCGCTTTCCCGAAGTGGATCATCTCGGATAAGCGACTACCAGCATCGCTTCGAAGTGGATCATCTCGGATAAGTGACTGCCAACCTCTTCTGGGAACACACATCAGCTGGCCCCAGTTGTTCCTCCTGCTTAGGATTTAAAGTTTCAACTGAAAAAGCAAGAGGCAACTTTCTGGTCTCTTTCATCAAGTCACAAGATTGGCGAACATAGCTCACTGCGATGCAAACTAAAACAAGTTAGCAGTAAGTCAAAAGAAAAGCTGCAAAAGCGCTAAGTCAAATTCTTTGGGGCGAAGCAATTAAATCCAATTCAGTTGCAACAATGAATTCCAGTTTTAGTTAAGCAGAGGATAGCCTCGCTTGCACAGTGATGATGGGCTAGCTCAGCAAATGCCAAGTCCTAGCCTCGCCTATAGCCAAACTGATCCTGAGGGATGCAGTCTTGACCCCACCTATATGGCAAGACTGGCTCAACTTTGGAGAGACTAAGTCCCAAGTTTTGCCTGTGTGACGAACTTAACAAGCATGCAATTATCTTTCTCTGTTCGAAAGATAGCTTCGCCGGGAAGCTGGGAAATAGGGATGAAACCCTTCTTTGCAGATCAACAAGGGAAATTAATCCCTGAGGCAGCTGTTAAAGCTAAATTAAGGGAGATAAACTCCTTAAAGTCCATTGGTAAAGCCTCTGGATGACCGAGACTTACCCGTCCTTGGCCGGGTAATAACCAGAGTGGGCATCCCCACTAGTTCAGAGAACTGAGTATCTCTCTCAATCAAGAGAAGAGAAGAAGAGCAGATCACTTCTCTTCAGAGGACCTCAGGTGTTCTATTTATAGGCCTCATGGCCTGAGCATTGCCGCCTCAAGCGTGAAAGCACGAGCGCATTTAAGGCATTTATTGTGTCTTGAGAAAAGGGACGGTTTCCCTTGGAACCGTGCAAAGGAAGAAGCATCTGCCTCATAAAGGCATTTATGGCGCCTTGAAAAAGGGAATATCCTCCCTCGAAAATGCACAAGGGGAGAATATCTCCCTCGAACAATGCGAGAGAAGGAGTAATCTTTCTCGTAACCGGCCCACAGCAGCTGGCCTCGGGAAAGAAACAGATGTTCCAGAGCGAACTTATTCCGGGAAGCCCAGACGCGAAGCTACCCAGACGCGAATCTACATGATTCTTTGGCGAACTTATCCCAAAGCAGGATTGAAAGCGAAGCTGAACTTAACCACCATGGTGACGTTCGTATTTCACATACCACCAATCAAAGCAATTCAAAGTATTTCAAAGTCTGAGCTATTGTAGACTTTCAAAAACTTTGAAGGGGGTCCTGTTGACACTTAAAAAAGATAAGATTCTTACTGGCCCGAACAATGTCTAAACTTGTTGACATTTACAAAAGACGAGTGGCAGACAAGCTGACGACCAGTTTTCACCCATCTCCGAGGGACAAGGAAGCAACTTGGACTCCACTGATCCATCAAGCAGACAGTAAGCCCGGATTGCCTCTAAACAGACCTCAGCAGGTCTAAGATGCTAACACTTAGCATCACATGAGCCCAAAAGAATAGCCTCGCCTGAGAGGCTAAGATCATCCAATTTCGCCTTGAAGCCATCAAAGCTCCACCAGGAAGCTAACTTATAGCTTCGCCTGAACTGCTGAAGTGTAACTCTGCAGAGAGAGTTAGCTCCGCCTGAAGCCACACGCAACTGCGCAGAAAGGGTATGCGGTAGCTTCGCCACAGACGACATCTAGCTCCGCCAAAGAGCTTTCTTCTGACTTCGCCAGATACTGCCTCCAGCTCCACTGTGAGTTTAAAGCGGGCAGCGCTGCTACTGGTCTGCTATGGTTAACCTTTGACCAATCAAATCTCCAGATGAGATCAGATCTAATCGGGATCAAGATCAAATCCAATCAAGATCAAATCTGAGATTAAATTTGGCAGTTGATTGCCACAATCTCTTGACTCTTCTAAAATGAGTAAGAGGATCAGGAGAGATCTTTCAAATTATATGGAAAGAATCAAAATGGATCAAGAAGATCAACCGACCTGCCATTTCTAGCTTCGCAAAAGCTGATCCTAGCCTCGCAGCAAGGCTACTTTCTAGATTTAAACAGATTTGATTCAATCTGTTTTTATACTTTCAAGGGACAATTATACCCTTGCTCTCCTTATAAATAGCCCACCAGGGGCACAAGGAGGGGAGACCACGCACACGCGCAAAAGACCCCCAGCAAAGAGAGAGAGAGGACTCCACAAGCAGAGACTTCTTCACGATGCACCGCGCGCACAAGAATTCAGAGACTTTTAGAGAATTGCTTCTCTATTCAGGGTACTGATACCCTAATACTTTCTTCTTAAAGGATCTCCGGAACCAGGCGAGAAGGAATTCCTAATTGAAGGCGGTTTTGAGAAGCAGCTAGAGGGTTCTACAAACCTTCTGTTCTCTGATTCCCCGAACCAGGCAAGAAGGGAATCTCATCGCTCGCATCGTCAAAGGACAAAGTGGTCGCGCGCTGACCAGACTCCTATCAGCACACTTCTCCAGAATCTCTGAGGAGATCTACTTGTAATCTTTTAGAATACTTGTAATTTGGCTCCTTAACTTTTTATTGTAAGTTTTCCCTTTGCAAATCAATAGAAAACATACATATGGCATTACATATAGCATAGGACAAACACGTGGGTGATTTACTCGTTTTGTGTTATATTCTTCTCTATTGCATACTTGCACGAATTGCATTTAAGGGCACAACCCAATATGAGATAAGGTGGGGATTTTATCACCCTTTCTTAGCCCAAAAATTACCTCTCCACTCACATAACCCAAGCCCTAATAAAAAATTGATAGACGTTGGCCCTTAGGGACATCTCGGACTCATTAAGAGATTGACCGAGGGTGAAACTTATTTTGAATCTTACTCTTGTGAAATCGGTGTTTAAGGTTAGGGATTATGAGGTTACACCTCAAAGATACCATGGTTTGGCATAATTAAGGCCCATGCTTATGCATGGATACCTCCATTTGTATTTTGCCCCTACCTGGCCGATTAGCTTGTGGTCGGATTCAAGCAACAACCTCCCCCGGGTAATCGACCAGTTAGGAGTCGTCTAGGTCTAGGTCAACCTTAGTATAGGCTTGGTTTTGACTTTTCTTTCTTTTGGTTTGTTTGTTTGCCTTTTCTTTTTTGTTTGTAATTGGTTGTGAAACAGAATTCAACAACAACAATTTTTTAATTCTAACATGAATCCATATTTCACACAACACCATTTGATTTGGATAATTCTAACCTGGCTTTTTACAATATGAACCAACCAAATACACCGCGTTGAACTTATTCGAATCAATACAACCCATACCCCAATCTTATGACCATAATTTCTAAAATAATTTCAATCCTTCACAGAGTAAATTGGGATTCACCATCCCCGAGTCAAATTTTTCATCACCTTATCCACAATTTTCACAATTTTCACAATATCCATTTCCCAATTTTGCTTCCTATACTCCTTTTCTAGGACCACTCATTAAAGAAAAATATGAGTTAGAAAAGAGAATAGAAGTTGTACAAACCATGTTTGAGTCCCAACAAAAGAAGCTCAACTCCTCAATTCTGCAATATTTTCAAGATTCATACTCATTTTCATTTATTCAAAATGAACAACCATCTGCCCTGAAAATGAGTATGGAGTGCTTTCGTAAGTCTGAGTTTCAATCTCAAAACATATTGGACTCATAATCTTCACTATCTTTCCAAAATCAAGATTCTTATAGTCCCTTTCTAGAACATTCACTGGAAGAAAAATTACATTTAGAAAAGTGTATAGAAATCTTGCAGGAGTCTGCGCTACAATTTCAAAAATCTTCTTCTTAGTCTATCGATAGGTTGAAAACACAATTGATTCAATTGGTCAATATTTATAGGAATGAAAAACTCTCTCTTATCAACTTTTGACCAATCCAGATATCTCTAATTCTATCGATTTGACCCAGGACTCTTGTTGTTTTGAAAATCAAGATCCATACACTCCTTTTCTAGAGCATCCACTTGAAGAAACATCATATCTAGAAAAGAGTATAGAAACTTGCAGGAGTTCACGCTACAATTTCAAAAATCTTTTGCTCAGTCTATCAATAGGTTGGAAACACAATTGAGTCAATTGGTCAACATTTATAGGAATGAGAAAACTCTCTCTTATCAATCTATGACTAATTTAGATATTTCTAACTCTATTGATCTGACCCAGGACTCTTGTTATTTTGGGAACTAAGATTCAATTTCAACACACTCATTTGAATTGACTAAACTTTAAATGTTGAAAATTCCATTGACATTTTGGCAAGTTATCATTTTCCTGAAATTGAACTTGAGCATTAATATGATCCTGAACCTTAACTTGTAATTCAATTTCACTTCCTGATTCAATAATGACTGAAGTGTTTTTACCTGATTTCAGGCCTTTTTTTCGAGTCAGTATTAGATCTTGTGCCAGTCTATCGTGAAATTGAATCACCAATCTTTTATGATTAACAAATTGAACTTGACCAATTTCATACTTTTGAATGTCCCATTGACAAATTGACAAGTTCTCATTTTTATGAAATTGCACTCAGACAAGAACGTGACTTCAATCCTCAAATTTGTGATCTAGTCCAATTTCTGAATCAATATTGACTCCTATTTTGTTACCAAACTTGAGCAACATTTTAGAGTCAGTTTTGACATTCACACCTGTCATTCTTGTACTTGAATCACCAATCTTAGAAGGTCACATTCCGTTGTGGAGAAATGAATGTGGAATAGGATTTCAGTTTCTTAATTTGGACCCGATTCCTGAACCAATTTGGACTCCTGAGCCTTTACTTGACTTAAGTCAAATTTCTGGGTCGATACTAGTTCATGTACTTCCTGAGCCCAAATCAATCATTCCATCTTTTCATACTCCATTTTGGGACAAAAGCGTTGATAAAATTGATTCCAAAATTATTTTGAAAATTTGGAAATTAGATGGGGTAAAATTTTTAATAAAAATTATTCATATATACATCATTATAGTGGACTGTATTATAGAGATTTCTGGTAGGTTCCTCTGAATTTCATGCAAATTAGATTGGACCGCAATTCATGGACCAATCAGACTGCCACCGGAACATCACCTTGAGATGATTTTTTCTTCCTTCTCTATTTGTTTCATGCATACATACATTCACGATGCATTGAGGATAATGCATGAGATAAGTGTGGAGGAGGGTTTATTAACATAGAGTTTTTAGATTTTCAATCTTTTTCACTTCTTTTAGGATACTTTTTCTTCCCTTTTGTATAGGATTTTCTCTTTCTATGTTGAAATAATGGATTTTGATTAAGATTATAGGTTAAGTAAGATAATTGAAGAGTTAATTTATCTTGAATTTTTTGCCTTAGAGATAGTATGCACTTCACACTTACACATTTTTTGGATGAAAACAAAGACCTTAAATGCCATAAAGTAATATATATATATATATATATATATATATATATATATATATATATATATATATATATATATATATATATATATATATATATATATATAAGTGGTATATATGGAAAAAACCACTATTAAGCTGGATAACTATGCCTCAAGAAGTATGATTATTCACGTCTAACGGTGGTCAAAATAAACAAATAATCTCCTTAGTTTTGTGGCCTTGTTTACTCGAGTCCTTAAACCAGAGGGATGTTTTCTCATCTGGTGCCCTAAGAACCGTCCAATCTGGGAGTCATCGGTTAAAGGCTCACTACCTGGGTGAACTAGAAAGCCTAAGAAAACTAAGGGAAGGAAAAAAAAGAAAAAAGATAATATATATATATATATATATATATATATATATATATATATAAATGGCTTAATGGTTGGAGTTAAAATCCCAGAAATCTTCATGGTCATAAGTGCATATTATCTAGGTTTTATGAAGGATAAAATATTCAATCTAATTTTGAATTCTTACCTTAATTGAGACAAGATCTTACATATAGACTAAGTTAAAGGAGAATAATTTTTTGTGGACATATGACATTAGATCACTTATATTTTTGCAAAAATATTTTGTAAACTTGTCTCTCTTTCAAAATGTATCTTCAAAATACTAACATTTGTCTTCTTTATTTATTAATTTTGTGGGTGCAATCCGCTGAAAACCCTCAGGAGACAAAACTCCTCCTCTAGGGGTAACCCAGAAGTTTAACGGCTTGTTGCATATGCTCAGCGCAATCGCGTCACCTGCGAAAGTGGTGTAATAACATTTATAGTATAGTTTTTCTTTTCTTGTTTTGCTCGGGAAGAACAAAAAATAAATGTAGGGGGTGTAATTAGTCTACAGTTCTACATTATTATATCGCACTTCTCAAATGATTTACGAATAAAATGTCAGTATAAATCGTCGTGTTTTGGTCTCTCTTGTAGATAATCAAGATAAGGAGGGTAAAAGGGTAATAAGAGCTTAATTAAACCCATTTTTGGGTAATTAAATCCGCATTTCTTGGAGGCCAAGCAAGAGTGTTTCTAGAAGATGCATTGAACCTAAACCCTTGCAGGTGTCTGATAGAAATCTAGATGAAATTAACTGAATCTGAGCATATCTAGATGGTCCCCGAAGCGACATGAACCCACGCACCAAAACCAAGGACCTAGGTCCCTTGTATTGCTGCGAAAACTCGGCACCGCATTTCGGCGGCCCTATAGTGGGCCCATGCGTCGATTTTTGACGCGTGGCCTCGTCTAATCTTCTGGAACCTCTTTTTGCCTTGCAGGGTTTGGCCGAAACGCGAGCAGATTGAAAATAGGCTAGCTTTTCTATCTTTTAGTGTAGAGTAGTATAGGTGTTCTTCTTCTTTCTTTTGTATTTTTATTTCATTTTTAAATCATGTATTAGGGCTGAGAGATTCAGAGAGAAATAGAGAGATTGATGTGATAGATGGTGACAATCTATGTAAAGATGTCTCCTTTCTTCTCCATTATAATCTTCTCCATCTTCTACATGATACTTTGCTAACTTTTCTTCTCATAACAATCTAACTACTAACCACTAACCATCTAACCACTTACTTGAAAATCTACATGAATCTAATAGCCTCTACAAGGCCCTGCTCTTGCAAGAGCCATTGATGGCTCATGATGATGGATTCTAGCATTCTAATATTTATAACATCTAACCCACTAACTTGCTAACTTGCAATGTTTTGTTTATTTCATGCTCATCTCTAACTGGTTTTGATGAATTAATAGTAACTTGCAACTTGTTATGTTGTATGGATGTGTTGTTTGAATGTAGAAGGACTATCTTATGAGCCATGCTTTGTATCGTCTTTTGAAGCTAAGAATTAGTGATGGCCAAGGATCATGTGAGACAACTATCACTAAGAGGGTTAGCATGGTTAGTGGAACAATTAGTAGTTAGTAGCCATGAGTTTCTTTTATCTTATTTTAAAAATCAATTTCAAACCCATTTATCTTTTTCTTCATTGTTTTCACCAACATCTTAGTTCATCTTTGTTGCATCTTCTTTTTGTTTTCACAACCACTTCATCCTTATTTTCATCTTCTTCACCATTATTTTTATTTTCTTATTTCTTTCTTCGCCGTTTCATCGCCTTCTTCACCTATCACTTTTAGATTTCTTTCTTTTATTTTCTTTTCTTATTCTTTAACAATGAAGAAATTATTAACATCCGACGTGAATAAAAACTGTTAATGCTTCTATCGCCTTCCGTCCCTGTGGATCCGACCCGTTGAGCCAATGCTATAACGGAAGTATCGAGAGAATATTAGCATGCTTGCTTTTACACTGATTTGACAAAACACACATTTTCGAGTGCTGATTCTGCCCCGATCAATAACTTAATAATGAGCTGAATGCTAGAGGTATGATATTAACTTAGCATTCGGCATCTCGGCTTCGATAAGAAAGCTCGAGGGAGGATCATTGTCATAGGTATTGATCAGTCGCTAAGATTGCACATTTATTATCATATTCTCATACTTATTATAGAATAAACTCTGCTTTTTTCTAATTAAATGTTTGATTTATTTGCAGGCCCGTTCCTAAAGGAGAGTGAAGAGAAATGAGCCCAAAAGCCCATCAAATTCTGAATTAAATCAGAATAAGTTCGAAATCAAGGAATCAAGGCAGATCATGGCAAATCAGAGAGGTTGAAAACAAGTTGAAACAAATCTCTACAAATCGATTCGGTTGAAGCCAAGGATCAAAGGCCATTTCGTCAAAATCTTGGACTTAAACTGTAAATCCAGCTGAAGATAAATGCAAATCGAGAAACCGAGGAGCAGCACCAACAGGGTGTGGCCACCTGGCCACACCCTGGCCGGGAAAACGCGGTCAAAGCCGCATTTCTGCAGCTTTGTTAGAAAGTTAGGGGGAGCGTTTGCTCCCCCTATCTTCTCACACCTCTCCCCTCTGGGTTTTTGCCTATAAAAGGCAGGATTTTCACTGAAAATGGGACGATCATGCAGAGATAGGAATTAGTCCAGTTTTCATTCTTTGTAGTGTAGGTTTTTGTTTTTCTTTTCATGTAATTTTAGTTTTAATTTATGTAAATCAGAGGAGATCAGAGTTTCATAGGAGAACAAGAACGAAGCTTGTGCTGAGAGTGACACCGGTGTAAAATTTCCTTCTTTTCTCTTATTGTTATGAACTCGAATATGTAGTTTCCTTTTGTATGTACTTTGTTTTTGTGTTCTTCTTCTTCTTCTCTACTTTTCTTCTTTTAGAACAATTGCTCTCCAAGTGAGTCTAAAAGCGTTGAAAGAGCCTTGCCTTTGTGAGTGCCACCGATAGCTCATGACGATGGATTTTGAGTTTCATTCTGTATCACTTCATACTTGCAACGTCTTGATGATATAATGTGGAGGAAACGGGAATCAACTCTTATGGGCTATACGTTGATCGCCTCACTTCAAGGTAACATCATTGCAAAAGATTCAAGGTAGGTATTTGGTCAAAAGAAGTAAGTAATTTATTTTAGTTTCTTTCTTTCTTTTATTCTTTAGTTTAGAACACCAAAACACCCACTTCTTTCCATTTCAATTTCTTTATAAAAATCATTTCTATTTTTTCCTCTGCTCATTCTACCACTTTCTTCCTCACTTAACTTTAACCTAATTTTTCTCTTTCTTTTAAAGAACTAAAGAAGAACTTAACCAAACTTTGTATCTTAAAAGAAGACTTACTCAAAAGCTTCCATCACTAGTCCCTCCTTGTGGATCACGACCCGCATAGCCACTTGCTATTGCGGTAGAATTGAGTAACTTGCACTCTTTAATCTTAAAATCTGAAATACTGTATTTGTGTGCAGGTTCCAGCTCAATCAAATTTTTGACGCCGTTGCCGAGGAGGGACAGTAAGTTATTCTCTTTTTAGATTTACATTTTTAGTTAACTTTCTTTTTTTTTTTTGGTGTACAGGCTTGACAACAAGGAATTCTTGCTGCAGTGGACATATAAGTGGCCTGGACTCTGCTCAAGAAAGCAGAGCCAAGAAGCCCTCAGATTTGCTACAGTCTTGTGGCAAACTGAGTGAACTACTAACCTGTATTTTTGCAGGTTAGCTTAATTAAAAATCTAAATTTCTGTAGCTTCCTTATTTGATTCACTGTATTTACTTTCTAACCTCAACAGTAAAATGATGATTGTAAATGCCAAAATGATTTAGACGTTGCATTTAGGCACGTGTCTATTTCATTACATTTTCTATTTACTGTTGAAGAGTGCTGGAGCAAAGGTACGTGTGCATAGCATCTAGTATAAGAACACTTTTGGATTGTTTACATTGCTTAAGTGTTGCTTTTCTTATACACTGCACTAAATTGATCTATAGGCTTGTCCTATAAACAAGATAAGGTGGGGAAGTCATTACCCTCCCTTAGCTCACAAATAATCTCCTCACTCACTAACCCAAGACTAACTAAAAATGAGTAGACGTTGGCCCTAGAGACATCTCGTACTCAATTAGGAGATTATCCTAGGGGGAAAGGTGTTAGAATTTGACTTCTGCCAAATCAGTGTCTAGGAAGGGGATTAAGGGCCGAAAGCCCGAAGATTGGTGGTTACTTAATTAAGGAACGTCTTTGACGGATAACCTCCCACCAATCTTGCCCTGACCTGGCTGATTAGCTTGTGGTCAAAGTCTGCATTATACCTCCTATGGACAGTCTAACCAGTTAGAAGTCGTCTAGGTCAAAGGTCTACCCTAACTTGGGTTAGAATTTTTTCTTTTTTGTTTGCTTATTTGTTTGTTTTTTTTATCCTTTGTTTGTGTTTTATTGTGTGATACGGCTTATAACAATAATTTTTTCAATTTTAATGATAATCCATATTACACACCAACCTCTTTTTTGGAAATTACTAACCCGGCATATCATAACTTTAACCAACCTAGTGTGCCGGATTTGTCTTATCCGAATCAATATAACCCATGCCCCCAATCTTATAACCATAATTTTTAGAATAATTTCAACTCTTCACAGAGTCAGTGGGGATTCACCTCCCCCGAGTCTAATTTCAATCAACTTGCCCACCTTATCCACCTTGTCCACAATATTTCCAAGATTCATACTCAGTTCCACCAGTCTAAAATAGAAAACCATCAATTTTGGAAATGAGTATGCGTGAGTCCAAACAAAAATCACAAAATCTGATGGACTCACAACTTCACCACCAATTTCAAGACAACACTTTATCTTTTCAACAAAACGATGAACCAATCAACTATGAAAAGATGCTTGAAGCCATGACTCTGGCTCAAAACGCTCGTAATCATGACATAGATATGATAGTCTAAAGTCTACGTTCTCACCGTTTGGCCAGTTCTTATGTTGCTAACTATTCTGTTAGAGCCGAAGAGTCATTTTGTTTTGAAAAACAAGGTTCCATTTCAGAACAATCATTTGAACTTGCTGAAACTCTAAATTTGAAAATGACATTGACAGTTGGCAAGTTATCCCTTTCCTGAAATTGAACTTGAAAATGAATATGATTATGAACCTCAACCTAGTGATTCAATTCTACTTCCTGATTCAATTATGACTCCAGTGTCTTCACCTGATTTCAATCTTTTTCCTGAGTCAACATTGAATCCTGTGCCAATTCATAATGAAATTGAATCGCCCATCTTTGATGATCATTTTATTAAACTTGACCAATTTCATACTTTTGAAAGTCCCATTGACAAATTGGCAAGTTCTCATTTTTATGAAATTGAACTCAATGAGAAATGTGACCTAGATTCTCCAATTTGTGATCCAGTTCAAATTCTCGAATCAATATTGACTCCTATTTTGTTACCCGATTTGAGTAATATTTTAGAGTTTTGATTCCCACACCTGTCATTTTTGAACTTGAATCATCAATTTTAAGTCACATTCCATTGTGGGAAAATGAATGTGGACTTGAGTTTCAACTTCTTGATTTGGACCCACTTCCTGAATCAATATCAACTACTAAACCTTTACTTGACTTAAGTCACTTTCCTGAGTCAGTATTAGCTCCCGTACTTCCTAAGTCCAAGTTAATCATTCTATCTTTCACACTCCATTTTGGGACAAGGCGGTTGATAAATTTGACTCTGAAATTAATTATGAAATTTGGAAATTAGATGGAGTTAAATTTTTAATTAAAATCCTTCATGGATACATCATTTTAATGGGTTATATTAGAGAGATTTTTGGTGAGTTCCTTCGAACTCCACAAAAAGTCGATTAGGCCGCATTTCGTGGACCAATCAGACCACCACCGGAACCACCACCTTAAGCTAGTATTTTCTTCCCTGTCTTCTTTTTTATGCATCTATGCATTAATTCATACATTGAGTACAATGCATGAGATAGGTGTGGGGGAGGATTCTAACATAACTTAGGTTTTTCTTTTTATAAAAAAAATCCTCTGATTAAGCTGGGTATTTGTGCCTAATAAAGCATAAGTATTCACGCCTAAAAGTGGTTCATATAATAAAATCCTTAGTTTCGTGGCCTTATCTGCTCGAGTGTTTAAGTCCTTAGGGGTGTTTTCTCACCTGGTGCCCTAAAACTGTCTGGTTGGTTGTCACCGACTGAAGGCTCGTTACATGGGCAGATTAGAAAGCCTAATGAAATTGCGGAAGAAATTCCACCAAAAATAAATATAAATAAGGCATAGGAGTTAATGTTAAAGAACCCCTAGTCAACTTCACAGTCACGATGATGCATACGACTTAGGGTAAAGTAATAGACTAGATGAGGAGTACAATTTGACTCCTTATTTGATTGATAACAAATTTTTGAATAGAGACTAAGTTTAGGAATAAAAATTCAGTTTTCTTATAATTTATAGATTACTTAAATCTTACAATTATATTTCAAATATTTTTCTCTTTCAAAATGCTTTTGAAAATATTAACTCTTTGTTTCTTTCTTTATGAATTTTGTGGGTGTAATCCACTGAAAACCCTCACGAGACAAAACTCATCCTCTAGGGGAAACCTAGAGGTTTAACGGCTTGTTACACATGCTCAGTGCAATCGCGTGACCTGCGAAAGTGGTTTAATAATTTTTAGTATAGTTTAGTTGTTTTGCTCGAGGATGAGCAAAAGATAGGTATGGGGGTGTGATCCGTCGCTAAGATTGCACATTTATTATCAGATTCTCATACTTATTATAGAATAAACTCTGCTTTTTTGTAATTAAATGTTTGATTTATTTGCAGGCCCGTTCCTAAAGGAGAGTGAAGAGAAATGAGCCAAAAGCCCATCAAATTCTGAATTAAATCAGAATAAATTCGAAATTAAGGAATCAAGGCAGATCATGGCAAATCAGAGAGGTTGAAAACCAGTTGAAACAAATCCCTACAAATCGATTCGGTTGAAGCCAAGGATCAAAGGCTATTTCGTCAAAATTCCGGACTTAAACTACAAATCCAGCTGAAGATAAATACAAATCGAGAAACCGGGGAGCACCACCAATAGGGTGTGGCCACCTGGCCATACCCTGGCCGTGAAAACACGGCCAAAGCCGCATTTTCGCGGCTTTATTAGAGAGTTAGGGGGAGCGTTTGCTCCCCTATCTTCTCACACCTCTCCCCTCTGGGTTTTTGCCTATAAAAGGCAGGATTTTCACTGAAAATGGGACGACCATGCAGAGATAGGAATTAGTCCAATTTTCCATTCTTTGTAGTGTAGGTCTTTGTTTTTTTTTTCATGTAATTTTTAGTTTTAATTTATGTAAATCAGAGGAGATCAGAGTTTCATAGGAGAACGAGAACGAAGCTTGTGCTGAGAGTGACACCGGTGTAAGATTTCCTTCTTTCTCTTATTGTTATGAAATCAAATCTGTAGTTTCCTTTTGTATGTACTTTATTTTTGTGTTCTTCTTCTTCTTCTTACTTTTCTTCTTTTGGAACAATTGCTCTCCAAGTGAGTCTAAAAGCATCGAAAGAGCCTTGCCTTTGCGAGTGCCACCGATAGCTCATGACGATGGATTTTGAGTTTCATTCTGTATCACTTCATACTTGCAACTTCTTGATGATATAATGTGGAGGAAACGAGAATCAATTCTTATGGGTTATACGTTGATCGCCTCACTTCAAGGTAACATCATTGCAAAAGATTCAAGGTAGGTATTTGGCCAAAAGAAGTAAGTAATTTATTTTAGTTTCTTTTCTTTTCTTTATTCTTTAGTTTAGAACACAACAACACCCACTTCTTTCCATTTTCAATTTCTTGTAAATAATCATTTTCTTATTTTTTTTCCATCTTCTCATTCTACCACTTTCTTCCTCACTTAACTTTAACCTAATTTTCTCTTTTTCTTTTAAAGAACTAAAGAAGAACTTCAACCAAACTTTGTATCTTAAAAGAAGACTTACTCAAAAGCTTTCATCGCTAGTCCCTCCTTGTGGATCACGACCCGCATAGCCACTTGCTATTGCGGTAGAATTGAGTAACTTGCACTCTTTAATCTTAAAATCTGAAATACTGTATTTGTGTTCAGGTTCCAGCTCCATCAGGTATAGTATTTAACTTAACAATAAAATGGATGTTAGAGGTGTGATATTAACTTATCATTGAATGTCTCATTTTCGGTGGAAAAATCGAGAGAACCACTGTCATAGGTGTAGTGTTAACTTAACAGGTATTTATATTACAATATGAGCAATTTTGGTCAGAGGTGCAATATTAACTTGACCGAGAATTTGATTTTACGATTTGAACAATTTGGTAAACTGGCCATCCTATTGAAGAGAATTGGTAAGTTAAGATTTTATCCGCTGGGGATATTAAAAGAGGTGACTGTTAGAGGTATAATGTTAACTTAACAGTGAGGTATGCCAGAGATATAGTATTAACTTGACATGTTTGATTTGTAATTATTTTGCTGAAAAAATAATTACCACTTCTTTTGAGGTCTTACCATTCCATGGACAGGAATTGGTAAGGGATTTTGGAGAGAAAAGCGGGAACAGGTCCCTCAAAATTTTCAGCAAACCCTCAGCTATCAACGGATTTGGTATGCCTTTACCAATTACCGTTTGAGTTAGGCCAGCCATGCTATTCCCCTCAGCATGATAAGTTGTTAAGAATTTTTCATTGGGCTTAAATGCCAACTACTTCCTCTATCTTTTAGTCATTGGAGGCGTCGGATGTAATGTAGATGTATTAGAGAAGAGCAACAAGGCTAAAACTGAAGTTTCGCACTTTATCTCTTTGATATTAACATCATGCATGGTGATGTTAACGATGTTCAGTCATCTCGGTGTCGATCGACTGTGATGCGACCCGTTGAAGGAAGAAGCTCTTCTTTGACGCTCTTCCAAATATCTTGAATCTGAAAATTTTGATCAAAGGTGTAATATTAACCTAATCATGAAAAGAGTGACAAGAGTAAAATCAAAGTTTCGCACTTTATCTCTTCAATATTAACATCATGCATAGTGATGTTAACAATGTTTGGTCGACTCGGTGTCACTCGATCGTGATGCGATCCGTTGAAGGAAGAAGCTCTTTTTTAGCGCTCTTTCAAACATCTTGGATCTGAAAATTTTGATCAGAGGTGTAATATTAATCTGATTATGAGAATAGTAACAAGGATAAAACTAAAATTTCACACTTTATCTCTTCAATATTAAAATCATGCATGGTGATGTTAACAATGTTCGGTCGGCTCGATGTCGATTGACCGTGATGTGATCCATTGAAGGAAGAAGCTCTTCTTTTGCACTCTTCCAAACATCTTGTATCTGAAAATTTTGATCAGAGGTAATGTTAACCTGATCATGAGAAGGGTCCTATCAAGGATGGTACTTCTTCAAGAATCTGTCGTTGATCGGCATCATGAATGTATCACCGTCTGAAGTTATGAGGCGGCATGCTCCATTTGAGTAGACTAACTCTACTATAAATGGTCATTTCTATTTGGGTTTTCTTTTGTCTTTTATGTCATAACCATGGGTCTTCTGACAGCTAAGACATGGTCGCCTTTCCTGAAAATCCATTTTCTGACTTTCTTGTTGAAGGCTCTAGAAATTCGAGCTTGATTGACCTCGATTTGCTGTTGGGCTTGCAGACATTTGTCGTCTAAAGCTTCCAACTCCTGGAGGTGCAATCGATGCTTCTCCTCATCTACCATCCTGGTTGTCAAGACAACTCGTAGAGATGGGATTTGAATCTCTAGTGGGAGTATAGATTCACATCCGTACACCAAGAAAAATGGCGTGGCTTTTGTCAGAGTTCTCACCGTTGTGTGATAAGCCCATAAGCATTCGCCTACTTTGTCGTCCCAGTCACGTTGACTTTTCGAAACAAATTTCTTGAGAAGCTTCCCAATAGTCTTGTTGAAGGTTTCTGCAAGGCCATTGGGGTTGGATAGTATGCGGTTAATGACACACTTTGGATTCTGAATTCGTTACATAATCATTAGAATGCTTAGCTGATGAATTGAGGCCCATTATCGTGGATGATTCATCGGGGTACATCGAAGCAGTAAAGCATGTGATGCTTGATGAACTTGATCATATTTGGTGTCTTTACTTCCTTTAGGGGAACAATTTTCACCCATTTAGAGAAGTAATATGTTATGGAATATATGAAGCGATGTCCTCTGGATGTTGGTGGACTATTGGTCCGATAATATCCATTCCCCACATCACAAATGGCCATGAGGAGGGTGTTGGGTGAAGACGTCCCGGTGCTTGATGGACAAAGTCACCATGGATCTGACATGCATGATATTACCGAGTATAGGCGATGGCGTCAGGGATCATCTTCGGCCAATAATAGCCAAGTCTTCTGAGCCAGTCTCTGAGCTTGGGTCCAGGTTGGTGAGCTCCACACATACCATTATGTGCCTCTTTGTGTGAAACGCATCAGAGCAAAATTCCATCATATGATCGGCAGTATAATGTCCGCATGATCGTATAAATAGAATCGAGGAGCTTTCCTTCTAATGGCAGCTGCCTCCTTGGGGTCGCCAGGCAATATTCTATATAAGACGAAGTCAGTGTAAGGAAATCGTCAATCCCTAGGCTCAAGATTTGTCAAAATCTCAAAAATCTCTTTAACTTGAAGGTCTCTTCTTGAAATCTTACTGTCTTCAAGAGCGAATTTGCAGCAGTACAAGTCGTGACTGTAAATGAGTACTTTCTTTGTGGCTCTGCCTGGAAGGGCCAACAAAGCGGCGAGGGATGCCAGTGCACCCGCATGTGCATTTTGTTGACACGGTATATGGTCAATGTAGAAGTTTTCAAACTTCTCTACCATGATAATGGTCGCATTGTAACAGGGCAGCAAGTCTTCATGTTGGACTTCGTACTCTCTAAGAACCTGGTTGACGATGAGCTTTGAACTCGAGATTTTGACTCCAATCTCTTCAGCAAGTTGCATCCTGATCAGAAAAGTGTTGTATTCTAGACACTATTGGAACACAGCTCCGTTAGTGAGATGCACGAGGGATCATATAGATATATGGGGAGATAAGAACTACCCCCAAACCTGCAATGATATTTCCCGCAGGATTCATTTTGATGCTCCGTCAGAGAATAGTTGCCATACTTGTTCTTCTGAAGAGATGTTGATCAAGTTAACTTCAGCGATCTCATTTCAAGATCATCATAAAGTTTTGAAGTTCCTGAAACTGGATGATTGATTAGGAAATCTGCCACAACATGACCATTGATCGCCTTTTGTGGCATGAATTGCATCTCATATTGTGAGAGCAATATGGCTCATTTCGTTAGTCTGCTATTCAGCGAACATGGACTCGTCATCAGTAATCGCAAAGGATTGACTTTGGAGATGACTTGAATGCGTGGCCCCATGAGGTAGTGTCGCATCTTCGAGATAGCGAAGACGTTGCAACGCTAAGCATTCCTTCTCGATTAGGTTGTAACGGTCTCCGCCCTAATCGTTGTTCTACTTAAATAGTAGATTGCCTGCTCGTGATTTTGATCATTGTTCTGGGCTAGTAAAGCTCCCAAGGAATGATCCATCGCTCGAACATATAACAGCAAAGGCTTTCCTGATATTGGAGCCACTAGAACAGGCAGATGTGTGAGATACCCCTTGATGTCTTCAAATGCTTCTTAGCAAGCATTGTCCCAGACGAATGAGACTCTCTTCTTCGTCAAATTGGTGAAGGGCTAGCAGCGTCCTACGAGATTTGATATGAATCTCCGGATATATGCCAATCGTTCCTGTAGGTCTCTGAGTTCTTTGAGATTCCTCAGAGGTTGTATCTCTTGGACGGCATGGATTTTCTCAGGATCCATATTAATTCCTTTGGATTAACAACAAATCTAAGGAATTTACCACTGACTACCCTTAGGAAGGACTTAGTTGGGTTCATTTTCAACAAGTGATCCTACATGATGTCGAACATTCTCCTCAGGTTCGCGAAGTGATTGCCTTTGTCGAGACTTTTCACGACGATGTCATCAATATAGCATTCTACGGCCTGACGAATATGCTCGTGAAAGATCGCGTCCATGGTACGTTGATATGTTGCACCAGCTTTCTTTAAGCCGAAGGGCATCACTGTGTAGCAGTATATCCCCACAGGCATCCTGAAGGATGTGTACTTTTCATCTTCAAGATATATCTTTATTTGATTATACCCTAAAAATCCATCCATGAAAAACATCCTCATAAAATCGCACGTATTGTCGATCATGACATCCATGATCAGGGAAGGAAATTCATCTTTAGGGCAATTGGCATTCAGATCACGGTAGTCGATGCAAATCTGAATCTTTTCATTCTTCTTGGAAACGGGAATGATATTTGTCACCCAATTAAGATGTTGCTCTTCCCTGACGAAACAAGAATCTATAAGTTTTTTGACTTCTGGTTCAATTGCTTTCATAATCTCAGGACAGAATCGTCGTTGCATGTGGTTTGGCTCCGGGTTAATGGTGAGCCAATGCATAGCAATCTGGGATCGAGCCCCGGCATGTCCTCATAATTTCAAGCGAAGATATCTATATACTCTCGTATGAGCTGTATTAGGTCTTCTTTCTCAGAAGGTGACTAGCTCTCACTTATGAAGATGGGCTTGGGGTTAGTTTCATCTCCAAGATTTATCTAAGTCACTTCATCCTCAGTGTGTGGTTCACGTTGTTTAAAGCGCATATTCTAAAGAGTATTGAAGTGTTAATCCATGGCTCAGAGTCCGACTGGATTAATTCTTCAGATTTAAAAGTATCTTATCCATTCTCTTCCACATGGCTGGTTGAAACCATGTTCACCAAGAGACTTTTGAAGATATTATTGATGCTGATATCTGAATCCTACGATGACGTTGCTGATGAGCTGTCATGATGACCTCTTTTCAGATTTGAGATCTAACGAGACTAGCATAGATACATAACCGAGTCCCCTTCGGGTCTTATGGTAGTATTGGGGTTTTTGCCTTTTGGTACAAACGAATGAAGTAGTTTATGTTTTTCTTTGCCAAAATTAAGGCTTGATTCCTTGGTGAAATCATACTCCATTCTTTCCATCATGTGACGTGAATTTTGTCCATAATAAAAAAAATATGGAGACTCAGAATTACCCCCTAAGCTGTCACAAGCTACAGGCTCTATCTCAATTGGCCCGAATAGAATTGACTTTTGACCTTTGTGCCTGGCTGGTACTTCAAAAAGCGCGTCGTGTATGCTTCCAATCTTTTCGCATCCCAGGAGGGATAACTTTGTTGGTGCTTGCAATGATGTCAAAGTATTCATTGCTAACCAAGGATTACTATCCACGTCAGTGTTAGTGTCTGACAGTACAGAATTCGAAGTAAATATATAAAAGTAAGCAAATATATAAAAGTAAGCCAAATCTAAATCTTCATTGATGAACCACTCACCATCTACATGAGCGGTGGTATCGGAACCGAGCTTGCTAATACTCGTTACAAGAGGATTTATTTTCCAGAGACATTCATATTCTTCTGGCTCCATATCTACTTCGTTGCTAGAGTCAAGTTCTTCTGGGTATGGATTCTCATCAGCTTCAAGAGAATCCTGATAAAGGAGGAAATCAGTAAAATAATTCTCGACTCCTCTGAACGGATGCCTTTCGACAATCAACATTCTCACTTTTTCATCTTCACCAACGTATTTCATTACTTGATGAAGAGTAGATAGGACGATAAGGTCATCCCAATAGCAAATTTTACAACAGCATCAATGACATAACATTTTACCTCTGGTTTCAGGTCCCCAATCTGACACCTGAGCTTGATTTTTCCCATCAGGCGCGTACCATCAGCATTGAAGCCATAGATTGTTGTCCGAGTGGCGCTCAACTAATGGGTGGGGATCCCAAAATATTGCATGACCTTGCGGGGCATAATGCTCAACGCGGATCCAGGATCAACCTGAATTCGGGTCACTTCAGATGATCCGATATACCTTGTGTAGTACAGGAGTTTGTCATGCTTCCCTTTGACTTGCATGTCATATGGGGTGAAGGTGATGTAAGGAAATTGCTTTTAGGGATGGTGGCAATGGTTGTCGTCCTCCTCTTGACATATAGCAAGAATATGGGTTACAAAAACCTCTGTATCTGCTATTACTTCTCTTAGAGCATCTCTTGTAGACTTAGAAAGACTCAGGAGTTCATAAAGAGTAATCTGAGCAGAGATGTTGATAGCTGAGTCAAGACATCAAAACGGAAGGAATTGATGGTCCCACACCGCTTTTCTGAAGAGCTTTGACATATCGTAGCTCTTTTTGCTTTTTCACGAATGACCTCATGGACTGCTTGATTGCCTCCTTAGCTGGTTGCAGGGGGTTTGATGTCGGCTTTCCATATAGTTTTAGGTATTGCTTATCAGATTAAATCTTTGATGTGGGAGGTGTACCTGTGTCAGCAACAAGGGCGGACTCCTCGTCTCCCGAACTGGATTAGTGATGTAGCTGTCATGTTGGCGGTCACCTTCTTCTATTCTTGACGAAGCTTTAACACTACCGCGTCGATCAGAGCCTGAAGGACATCTTTAAAGATGTAGCAGTTCTTGTAGGGTGTCCTAACATTCTGTGATATAAACAGTAGTTGGGATCTTCAGTCTTCCCCACCTCTTCAGGGCGTCCGATATCTGGAAGTTTGAGTCTGTTACTCTTTTGGAGTAACTTGAGTAAAGAGACTACGTAATCATCTTTAAATGAGTACAATTTGTTTCCACGTGGTTGACAGGAAGCCATACATCCTCTGACTGACTGGGTCCTTGAAGGTGATTTGATTTCGTTGCCAGAGCATCCCTTCTTCTTGGTTGAGAAGACGACTCTAGTGCCCGTCGCATTGACTTGTCGGGTGTCAGCTTGCTGTCTTTTTCTTTAGCCCTGACCCGGTGACAATCTCTTCTGCCTGTATCACGCCCCACTTCTCAAAATACGGAGTACAGGTACGTGACGATGGCCAGCAGATACTCATGAAGAGGGAAATCTCTTCCATGAATATTTTACGCTATAGTAAAGGAGCCAAATTTTCGCATGCATGCACAAAAGACATCCAGAAGTTTCATTTTCATATAAAAGACATGCATCTATAATAGTCTTTATCTGGATACAAGACTAAAAATATAACAAAGTATAAATACAAAAGATACGATACAATTTTGACATCAGGTCATCATAACTAAACCGTTGGCCCAAAGGTTACAATCCCCGAGTTATATGTTTTGATGATAACAAACCATATAAAAGCTATTTGGTACTAATAGAAGTTCTAAATGAATTTCAGGTTGGTACAGGTATGGATGGATCAAGAATGGGATATTAGGCTCTAACTCAATCACTGCTCAACATCAAGTTTCAAAGACGCCTACTTGTAGACTCATCGTGTAAATAGTTTTTGTTAAAAATTAGTATATATGGTTGAAGCTCAAAAATACACACACACACCCCCCCCCCCAAAATGTACATTTTTCTAAAGTATGATTTTAGTTCTCAAATTTTCTAAAATATTTTTTATCAAGTTTTGAACTTATATCTAGCAGCTATGTATGTTTCCTATCTTCCAAAATCCAAACAAAAATTTTTCAATAATTGTTTTGGCCAAGGTCGATATACCGGGCAGTCGATCGGGCCTATTACAGGCCAGAACGGTCGACCACATGGTCGACCGGAGTTCTGGCAATTGGGGGTGTGCACATTCCCGGTCGACCGGTCCCTGTTGCGGTCGACTGGGCGGTCGACCGACTATAAGCAGCCAACTCTTGGTTTGTCATGGTCGACTGACCAGTCGACCGGAGAGTCCTAACCGTCAGATTTTTGAATCTACGTGTCGACCAGCTGGTCGACCGCTAGTCTGCCAGATTGACAATTCTGACTGTTTCGTTTTAGTTGTTTTTAAAACATGCTTAAAAACAAAACATGGATAGTTAATTTTGAGGGTCAATTTATTCCTCTTTTATGCTGGTAAAACTATTCTAAGTATGCTCTTCCTAAAACCTATATAAGGGTCTTTAAGGTTGAGTTCATCACAACAACAATTTGAAAAGATTCAAAATTATTTACTTACTTGAGAAAAAGTTTTTGTTTCAGTTTTTGTGCTTTTACTCTCTGAAAATCTCTTCAAGTTTTGGTTCTGAAAATCTCTCTTCTATTTTCAAATGTCACTTACAAAACCTTGAGCTTCAATCTTATATATTATTCTCTAGGGTTTTTGTAAAGAAGTATTTTCAAGAGAGAGTTTGTGGTCTTTTGATCACCTAGTGCTTATTGTAATTGTTGCTATGCTACCTCTGGACTAGAGGAGTGCGCTGGGGAGTTGTGTACTCCATAGTGGTTGTAATTCCTTTGGTGAAAAGTTCTAGTAGAATGAAATCCTTCACGGTGGTGAAGGCGGAGACGTAGAGCGGTGGCTCGAACCTCGAAACAAATTTCTTTGTTTGCGATTTATTTCTTGTCTCTCTTATCTACTTTATTTTATTCATTTATTATCGATCTATACTCTTACAACAAGATTGCATTAAACACCTCAAACTCTTTCTAGAGGAATCACGAGGAAGAAGTTCACAACCCTTCACGGGGTATACGGCTTCTAATCCTACTTTGAGTGATTGTTTGCATTATCTCATTTTTATTTTGCATTGAATGTAATTTCAAAGACAAAATGCCAAAATACATATGACAAAAAACTTCGGACTCACGCCAGATAGTCTCCCTAGGTTCCTTCGAAGAGTGGCTCGTCAGTCTCCTCAAGCTCTGATGCTAAAAAATCAAGGTCCATCAAAAGCAGACCAGCAATAGTACATGAAGGGAAAAGAACAATAAAAGAAAGAATATGAAGATGCAGTAACAGTACAAGTAGGACATAAAAGAAATATGTTTGGCAATAATTGAGAACTGAAGGTAATAACAATAACAGAAATAATCGAAATGATAGATCGTGTACAATAAGACAGTCATGCATATTGTTACATGAATATAATGAACATGAGGATGTCCTGGATGGGTAACTGTCGTGTACATAATCACAAGATCACAAAAAAATGAGATCACAAGTTAAAATAACATGGCTAGTCCAGGAATATCATGTAATTCAAGATCATCCATGACATAAGAGTCTCAAGTATCAGTATCATGAAAATATATGTCAGGTACTAAATCACTGAAGGCAATACAGGATATGATGCAAGTGTATATGTTTAGCATTTTATTAATCTTATATTAATGCAACTATCATGTGCCCCATCCCACAAGACAGCTATATATCAAACAAGTGATACTTTAGTGGATCCTAATAGTAAGGAGAAACATTTCACTGTACTCTGGTATCATGTAACATGTAATAATAGGTGCGCACATAAATCATAAGAACACAATATCACGTGTGGCATATAAACCCACAAGGGGTCACCCTTCCAAGCACACCTCCCTGCTTTCCCCTTCTACCAATCTCCCCCAGTAACCTCGGCTTGGTTAATTTCATTAATCAATGCAAATACAAAATAGTGTATGACTCAGTGTAACAGGATCAGGAATCGATATCAAGAATATTAGTGTCAGATAGTGAATACAATATGTATCAAGATCACGGGAATAATGTAAACGATGAAAATATCAAGTGACAAATGCATAGTAGCGCAAATGATGCCAATGTCATCTAGTATGAAATCCAATGGTCTTAATAAATTGGTCATGGTCATATGTAACATAATCCAATAAAATATCCTCAATAATGTATCACAAGATATTTTGATCGATTTTCTCAAGATTAATTTCTTATAATATCAGGATCACAATATCATTCGACATATAGTTTTTATCCATCAATCAATATAGGTTTACTTGTCATGATCTGTTACATATAAGAAAATTATGTCAATTTTAGTTGGATGCATGCATGAACAGTAATGAGATGCAAAATCGATATGCAAGACAAAGTAATACTATCATAAGATGAAGTCAGTAAGGAATCAACAAATAATAATTAACCATGTAATAGGAGTAAGGACTTGCTGGTGATGTAAACATGATCACAAGACATTAACGATAATCAGGAACATGATAACATAGAGAAATAAATAAATAATGGACAATATTAAATTTAACAGGAAATAATGAGAGAAAAAACCGTGTACACTTGCCTGATATCGTCAGAACCTGATTTCCCCTTAACAGCAGCCAGCATTAAATAGGATTTGCGGCCTAAATATTATGTGAGTTAATTAGCAGACTTGACATGTTCTTTATTCAGTGATGAGAATGTAATTTTGACTATTTATTAAATAGGATATAGTTTTATTATAAATTTGGTTGGTTAATATTTTAAAATAATTTAATTTTCTGAATTTTAGCAACTATCTAAAATGTAATTTCATGATAAAAATAAATGCACAAATAATAAATTAATGTATAATATTTACATATTACTAGATTATGAATTTTACAATTTTTAGTGACATTTAGAAATTTATTGGGCAATTAAATAGGCAAACATTAAATAATAATTATAAAGAATATTTAATTTTATGTTATTCTAAGTAATATTAACCCAAAATAATTTTACAAAGTTCCAAATTCAATTTGTGTTTTTTCATGAATTTTTGAAATTTTCTGATTTTATTTGATTTTTCTGAATTTAAAATAAGCCTAAAAATCAATAAAAATCTTAACGAGTCTGTTTGCTACACTAACGGGTCTGCTACTGTAATGGGTCTGGGTCTGGTATAGTAACGGGTTTGATCTACTACAGTGAAGACTTGGATCTGCTACACTAAAGTTTCTACAGTAACATTTTTGAATTTCAGCAGATTTTTTTTTCTCTTTTTTTCTTTTCTTTTTCTTTTCTTCCTTCTTTTTTTTTTTAAAATGGGTCGGGTGCTATGCTGGGTCTGTGCCAGCCTAGTCAGGCTGGGCCTGGCCTGCTCTGGCCCAACCAGGTCCAGGCCGGCCTGGCCAGGCTCTGGCTCGACTAGAGCCTGGCCGAGTGCAGACATGATTGATTTTTTTATAGTAAACAAATTCTAAAATTAATTAAAAATCTTGACAATTAGGAGACATGTCTGGGATGTTGCTACATATTTTTATTAAGATTTTAGAACAACTATTTCATGATGAAATTAGTAGTGTTAACTAGTGTATGCTACATGTTCAATGAAATGTCAAAGAGAACTAAAATATAAAAAAATACGAAAATTCTTACACAGAACGCTTCCCTTCAGTTTGAAATCTTCTTCTTCACATCCAGCACCTCAGAATCTTACTAAGCTTGGGAGAGAAAATGAGAGAGAGAAGTGGAAAAGAGTGAGACTTGGAATTTTGGCAAGGCACCACCCATCTTCAAGCAACCTCTGGAAGTTATTGGTACATGGAGAGGGTAGTGGGTCAGGTTGTGGTGAGTGGGAGTTAGGGGAAGAAAGTGTGAAAGAAGTTGAAGAGAGTGGGGAAAGTTGGAGAAGATGGAGTGAGTAAAAAGAAGGTTTAAATAATTGGGCTTGGGCCTTTATACCTCACATCAATGTGGCACAATGGTATAGCTATTTCAATCTTCCTTAGCCAACCTGGGTTCATGCCCTAATGGCCGCAAAATTTTTAGAATTTTTTATTTTTATTTTTATTTTTATTTTTACTTTTTCTTTTTGCCTTTTCTTAATTCGGTTAAATTCCTATTTAATTTGAAAATTCCTAAAAAATTTTAAAAATAATAATATTATTTTAAGCATCACTGAGAAATTAGATTCGTGAAATTCATCTCCGATTATGAATTAAAAATTCTGGAGTCATATAGCGACACCGGTAGGTCTCGAATTTTGCGAATCTTCAATTAATTTAGAAAACTTCCAGGAAAATGTAAAAATATCTGAAATATTGAGATGGCCAATATAGGTATTTATACTATATTGACCATGAGTGGAAGACACATATGACTGGAACTGAGGGTTACAACCTGTTTGCCTTATGCACCAATTATTTTCAAGTGCGACATTCTGTCACTACCATTTGAGCGAGTAAAAAGTTTACAGATTGTGACAGCATGTCTCGACCAGTGTGGATTAGGTCATGCCGCTAGGACAACAGAGTGCTATGCTCCGAAATCTCTTGATGAAAGTTTTGATGGACTCTTCTTTCTTCTGCTTGGCTGCAAGAAGAGTCAGCACTGAAATTTCTGAATCATCTTCAAAGAAACGAGCCAGAAATAACTTCTCGAGGTTAGCTCATGTTTTAATTGAGCTGATAGAAAGTTTTATGAACCATTCAAAGGTGACTCCCTTAAGAGTGTCGATGAATAAACGAGCCAAAATGGCATTGTTCGATACTACATTCTCAGTTTGGAATTTGAAGTAGTATATATGTTGGTTCGGTGACCCTTTACCATCGAAAGTGTGAACGGTCAATGCCTTTAATTTGGGAGGGTAGGGAGCCATATCCCACTCTGTTGGGTAAGGTCGGACTATTCCCACTTCTTGGAGTCAATCTTGGTTGGCAAGGGCCTCAAGGCATTGCTCTATTTTGCTCATCTTTTTGAAAAGAGTGCTCATGTTCCTTGAGTTATCCTCCTCTTCAGATGAAGACTTGGGTGGCTCAAAATCGAAATGCTCTTCATTCTCAGTGTTCGCAGAGGATAAGCTCTCCCCTTCTTTCCATTTGCCCTTGGACTTCTTGGAATGAGTCTTGGCCTTCAGTTTCTTTTTGTCCTTAAGCAGCTGTGACAGCATCTGCTTAAGAGTGTCGATAGATTATTGTTGGGCTCAAATCATATCGAATTGATCTCGTTAGACTTGAGCCTGCTCTTTGAATCACTTAGCCATTTCCTCAGGAGTTCATGCAATGTAAGCAAAAGTGGTTGTCTCCAAACTAGAATTCGAAGACTGGGATTCGATGATGGCAGAATGCTCATCATTCACCTCAATCCCTCTAGACAATAGATTATAGTCGACTTGGGCGATCGTATCCATGCGGGTCCGAGTATGTCGGTAGACCCCTTCAGGTTCGATAAGAACATCTTTCAAACCTGGAGACCAATCAGCATCCGACTCCTCTGATCTGACAGCCATTTGCTTCCCCTTGGACTTGCTTTGTATGGAACTCGGCCCCACCATGTTTACAGCCACTTCTGGTACTCAATGTTAGAGAATGATTTTTCTTCTGAGGTCATCTTCTTTTGGCTGAGTCTAAAACCATCGACAATTAGCTAAATACTAAAGGTTTATTTGTATGAAAGCGGCAATAGCAATCAGAGAGCACTGCTAAGATTGCTGCTCGCAGTGGCATCGAGGGGTGATTTGATGGATGCTCCTTTTTCTTGTCAGGTAGTCCCTTAGGTCCGTTAAGCAAACATCTGAGGAGCTAGCCTCAAACCCCTGGGGTGAGGGCTTTTTGTATTGAGTTGAAACGCGGCGCGTTTTGTTGAAACATGGGCCTTATGTTCTGAGATAGACAGAGCGCAGGCCTCGCATTTTAGAGCCGTTAAAATGTGGGTCTTGCATTTGATGTGAACCTCGCATTGTTGAAGAATGTGAGACTCACATTCTGGGACAAAAGTGCGGTCCTCGCATTGCTTAAGAAAAACGCGGGTATGAATCTAACGTTTTGAGTCTGCAAAATAGATTGCTTTTGCAAAATCTTCGAGTTATTGTCAACGAGTGCAACATCTTCGTCGATATTCCGCATTCTGGTTAAGGCCGCATGGGTTGTTGGGAACCCCCGGCAACCTGGAATTGCAGAATTTGGAGAGAAGGATGGCGAAATTGGTCTTCACCGACTCTTTGGTCATGCGATACTGCTATTGCCCCACGGGTCTCCTGAGAAATGTTGACGCAGGCAGCATAGGATACACGAGAGGTTTTTAAATCTCTTCAGAAGTGACACCCTTTACATTGTGAGCAGTGGTGCAGGCCACTTCAGGATTAATCTCCCAAGAGATTCGAGAGCGAGTCTCAAAAGAGACTTTGCGGTATTATCGCAGTGCCTCGGGGCTAACAGAGCCTAAGGAAAGGAACTCCTCAAATTTTTCTTGGTCGAATTCAATGATGAGGGACTCTACCGTCTTCTTGAGGAGCCTTATGCCACAGCATTTTCGTCAGTAGAGAAGGAATTCCCCAGCAGAGTCGCCATCCTTTATTTGTTCAGAAAAATAGGTGCTTGATGATGTAAGATTGCTTTTAGTGGTTGAAAAATTATAGCGGAATGATTTCGATCACAAAAGAGGGAAGAAGACTTGGTTCTCCCTTTTTTAAAGCTGGGTTCTTTGAGTGGTAGTGGAAAGTGATTCTTATTCTCCATTCACCAGTCGACTGTCTAACTTCTCTTCAGGATGTTCTCGAATACTAATCAGAGAGAACTATGTTTCTAATACGCAAAGTGTTTAAAATCTACTGACTACTCCATTTCTTCTTTTCTCCAAAGGTCCTCTCTTTGGATTAAAAAGAGTCCCACCATCTTCATAGCTATTCAGGTTAATTATAGGGAGTCATGGGGGTATTGTCGTCTTCTAAAATCTCTCCATAATGGGTTTTAACTCCTCATTATGTGGGGAGTTAATTAACCCAGTAATGGGGGTCAGTTACAACAGAAACGGGGGTCTCGCCTGAACACGGACCTCACGTTGCTTGTTGTAGACGCGGGCATCTCAGAATGCGGAGTTGCTCAGACTCGCGAAAGTCACAGAATGCGAAGTTACTTAGAATCATGTTAGATGGGATGTGAAGTTACTCAGACTCGCATCGAATGCGGGCTTACTCAGGCTTGCGTCTGAAGTCTCCATGCTTCTTAGGACGCGAAGTCCGCGTTTCAGTTCAAAATGTGACCTTCGCATTGAAGTGAGGTTCGCGTCTAATGAGTTGCTCTTGGTGAATTTTGGACAACCTACAGTATTCATGTAATGGTGATACAAGTATTATGAAATAACAGTATCTAGTATAATAGAGCAACCATGTAACGATAATACGAGCCACATGAAATAACAGTGTCATGTGTAACAAGTTTATACATGAAATACAATGTTCAGTGTACTGGAGTGCCCGATATACTAGATGATACGGTACGTGTATGATAGGTAGTGAAAAATGCATAATTGTCATTACATTTACCATCACATTTTCATATTATTCCTACAATTATGCACCATTACTAATAATTTATTATTTAATGTGTGCAGGCCTTGAGTATTTATTTATATAAAGAATAAAAAGCATAAATGAAGCCCAAAAGCCCATGTCCAAGCCCATGTCCAAGCCCAAGATCACAAGTGCAATTACCAAATGTCAGAATTGCAATTACAAAGTGCAAAAATTGCAATTACTAGAAAGAGAGAAAGGATAGAATTCTATTCAACCCTAAATGCATGGTGGATGAGGATAAATAGAGTGCAAGGATGAAATTCGTTTTGGGAAGAGATTTGGATTTAGAGTAACTTGATTTCCAAGTTATCCCGAAATCTCAAATTATAGAGTCGAGATGTCAGAGCCAGATAGATACGCCCAGATGGACGGACCAGAGGAGGCCACGCGCAAAAGCGCGCGGCCAGGGATAAGAATATGGCCGCGAAAACGCGGCAAAAGCCGTATTTCCGTGGCAATGTGGATAAGGATGCGTACCAGATTTCTTGGCTGAGTTTTATCGGGACTCTACTTCCTCCAGCGCCTATAAATACCCCTGCAGATGCAACAGAGAGGGGCATCCAGAGGCGAGGAGATTAGGGTTTCTTTAGCTTTCTCTTTAAATTTCTGCAAATTGTAATTTCGTTTTAAGCACATTGTGGAGAAGAAGGAGCTTTGTATTTGGAGGATATTTTCGAATAAAGGTTACCTCTTTGCCATTTCAATTACTGTCTTTTAATTTGGTTTTTCTCTGCGATCTGTCTCTTGTTTTGTTTTTCTTTCTTTTGCATATCCTTCTTATTAAACAACATAAAAAAATAAATTGAAAAGATAAAAAATGATGAACTAATTCCTTATTGTGGTTTGCTAAATTCTTAAACAACCCTAGAACAGTTAAGAATTGATCGGATTGATAACACTTTTTAGAAACCCTAGGTTTAAGGTAAATTGCTTGAAGATTAAATTGATGACTAGCTTTCTAATCTAGGTTACACCTTTAAATAATTCTTCACACTTCATGCTTAAGAACTTTGATAGCGTAACTTCAAGGTAAAACTTCTCTTACGCCATACTTAGATGTTAGGATGAAAACGTGTTGGATTTTTAGGAGTGCAAACTAGTAAGATTCTAAAATCTTTTTCTCTTGCTTGCATCTTCTCTAATAAACCTAGGATCGATTTCATGTATTTCAAGATGATGTTCAATATCCTTAACTTGCACTATGGGTTGTGGTAGAAGATCAGTAGAACCGCATCTCTCCAATCATATATATTTCAAATCTAATCTCTTTTGTCTTATTTTGAAGATACTGAGGAATCGGCCGAAAAGCTTGCATCGCATCCTTCCCTGTGGATCGACCCGCTTTGGCCCTTGCTGCAGCGGATAGCATTGAGACTGAGAATTCTACAACTCAATCTTTTTCTTTACAAATTCTCAATTTCAATCAAAATTTTGGCGCCGTTACCGGGGAAGGAACGGCACGATTTTTCTCAAAACTAACTCTTTCATTCTTTCAGTTTGCAGGTTCAGAAAACAGGAAAACTAAACAGCAGCAAGGACACATAGCAACTCTGTGCCTCTGCCCTCGAAGGCAGAGCAATAGGGCCTACTACAGAGCCGCGGGTCCGCGGCAAAAGCCGCGTTTCCGCAGCCTTAGTAGTTGACTACTTACCCTGTTTTCTGTAGGTTGCTGCTAATTGCAATTCTGATTTACTGCTCTGTTAGAATTTTCTCTGTGATAAACCTGCATACTGCTAACTAAATAACAGTAACTCATTTGTTGATAAATAAAAAAAAATTAGACTCTTGCATCTAGGGCACGTGTCTATTTAATTTTTTTTATTCTGTTGAAGAGTGCTGACGACAAGGTACGTTTGCATTGCATATAGATTAGGAAACACTCTTGGCTGATTTACTGCTTTTTGAGTGATTACTTTTCTACTGCTTTAAACGTACACAAAAATATCTTAAGGGGAAAACCTATTAACAAGATAAGGTGGGGATTTCATCACCCTTCCTTGGCCCACAAATCATCTCCGTCACACTCACAACCCTAACCCTAAGTAAAATTTGACTAGACGTTGGCCCTAGGTTAACTCGGACTCACTAGGAGATTGGCCAAAGGAGGAAAGTTGTTCGAAATTAACTCTTGCCAAATCGGTGTCTAGGCAGGGGATTGAGGGCCGAAAGCCCGAAGATCGGTGGTTATTTAATTAAGGAACGTCTTTGACGGAAAACCTCCCACCGGTCTTGCCACCTACCTGGCCGATTAACTTGTGGTTAAGGTCAGCAATAGACCTCCTAAGGATAGTCTAAAGTTAGGAGTCATCTAGGTCAAGGCTTACCTTAGATTAGGAATTTTGTTTGTTTTTCTTTTTTATTGATTGATTGGGTGAACTTGTTTGCTAATTGTGCATGTCCGCTTGGTCGAGAGACCCACTTACATCCAGGCTAACTAGAACTAGTTCACCACCCGAGCAAAAGCCCGACTCACACATGGCACAACCTCTGTCACTCCAAGATAGGTTCTATCCTATTAGAACCTCTCTTCCTTCTTGCATCAAGTTAACCGATGAAGGTGTTGACCATTTGAGCTCAAGCCACAATACATCAACACTCTTCCCAAATTTCATGGACTTGAATCCGAGGATGCATACTTCTTCATAAGGGAATTTGAAGAAGTATGTCTCATGATGAAGATACCCAAGTGAGAAGATGTCATCAAACTACGGTTTGTCCCTTTGCTTTGAAAGATTTAGCAAAGAAATGGCTCTACAGTCTAGAGGCCGGTTCAATATCTTCATGGGATAATTTCGCTAAGGCCTTCTTAAAGAAATTTTATCCTGTCCACAAGACTACACTGATTAGGAAGAGCATCTTACAGTTTAAGCAAACAGCCAATGAACCTTTTTGGAAATATTTCGAACGTTTTAAGGACCTCCTTGCCCAATGCCCTCACCATGGGATAGAGAAATGGCGACTTTGCCAAGTTCTATATGATGGATTAGAATATCAAACTAAAATGCTCTTAGAATCCATGTGCCAAGGAGGATTTCTGAAAAAGAACGAAAATAAAGGATGGTTATTATATGAAGAATTAGCTGATAATACCATCCAATGGGAATCAACTCCTGAAAAATTTAGGACTAATGACCCTACTTCTTCTAAAGGAGGTATCCTTTCCATTGAGGCCAACATAGCAACCGATGCTAAGTTAGCTATTGTGATGCGAAGACTAGAAGCTCTTGAAACGAAAGAACCAGTCTCTGTGAACCAAGTCAGCCCAACACCTTCGGTGGGCTGTACTTATTGTCAAGATATGAACCATGTGTTCGAGGAATGTCCCGTCTTTATCGCGCATCAAAGTTTGCCTGAACATATGAGTGCGGCCTTCACAAGGCCTGTGAACAATCCATATTCGCCCACCTACAATCCCGGTTGGAGAAATCATCCCAATTTTTCATGGGGCCCAAGCAACAATGATCAAACTAGGCCCAAATCTCTCCACAATTTCCAAAATCCACCCTATCAACAAAATTTCCCTAGTCAAAATCCTCCACCCTCTTTCCAAATTCACAAATGGAGACAAGACTCTCAAATATAGAAAGAAAGGTGGACACTCTAGTTAAAAGCCATGACACGCTAGCACAAGTCTTAACTAGAATAGAGATCCAATTGAACTAACAAGAGAGACAAAGGGAACTCTGCCGAGTCAACCATTGCCAAATCCTAGGAATCCTAGGCTAGCCAATGAGGCTCAAGACCCAAACCAGTGTAATGTGGTTCATACACTAAGATCAGGGAAACAAGTTGATAATCGAGTATCCATGCCACAAGATCCATCTCAGTCATCCATTCCATCTAGCTCCACTCCTTCTCCACCCAGCTCTAATGAAACTGAAGTTGAAAAGTCAACAGGACAGGTGCACCAGCCTATAGCCCCATTTTCAAATAGGCTTAGAAGCAACAACAATGCACATATGGAGAAACTACTAGAGGTGTTCAATCAAGTTAGACTCAACATTCCACTTCTTGATGCAATCAACACAGGTCCCTAGTTATGCCAAATTCCTTAAGGACATGTGCACCAAGAAAAGAAAGACAAATGTGCCTAAGAAGATTTTTCTAGCCACTAACATTAGTGAGCTATTGTCCAACCAGATCCCAGTCAAGTACAAGGACCCTGGTTGCCCCCACCATCTCTTGCACCATAGGTCGAGCTGAAATCAATCAAGCACTCCTTGATTTAGGAGCTAGCATCAATTTGCTCCCTTTCTCCGTATATCAGCAACTTGGTTAGGTGAACTCAACCCAACCCAAGTTACTATTCAATTGGCTGATCACTCAATCAAAGTTCCTAAGGGAGAGATCAATGATGTCCTCATACGAGTGGGAGAATTCATTTACCCAGTCGATCTTATTATTTTAGAGACACACCCTATGTCTAATCCTAGGTCTCAAACTCCCGTCATCTTAGGACGGCCGTTCCTAGCAACCGCGAATGCAATCATAAATTGTAGAAACGGATCCATGAGATTGACTTTTAGGGATATGACCAAGGAAGTCAATGTTTTCAACTTAGGTAAGCATCCCTACGACATGACCGACCAACCCTTTGAGGTTAACTTCATTGAAAACATGACGAGTGAGCACAATGAGGAGATCATACTAGAGTCAGAGGAAGAGGAAGACTTAGAATCAAGTGATCTCAACCTTGATGAGATCGAATGGGCAGCAAATCCAAGTTCTATAGAGATGGAAAAGTCAAGCTTAACACCTCCACCCATCGAGCCACCTCCTTCATTGGAGTTAAAGGTCTTGCCTAAACATCTTAAGTATGCTAACCTAGGTGAACAAAAGACGTTACCGGTCATAGTTGCATCCAATTTGACTGATAGGCAAGAGGAAGACCTATTGGCAACCCTTAGGAGACATTGGGAAGCCATTGGCTGGACTATGGCAGATATCAAGGGACTGAGCCCTACGATAGTCCAGCATCGTATTCATCAAGAGGAAGGGGTTAAACTGAAGAGGGATCCACAGCGTAGGCTAAACCCACTCATACAGGAGGCTGTACAAGCCGAAATAGTGAAAGTGTAGATAATGGGATCATTTATCCCATTTCCGATAGCGAATGGGTTAGCCCAATGCATGTGGTCCCTAAGAAGTCTAGCTTTACTGTGGTAGAAAACGATAAGCATGAGTTAGTGCAAACACGATTGCCTACTAAGGTTCGAGTATGCATAGACTATCACAAGTTGAACGCCGCCACTAGGAAAGATCATTTTCCTCTCCCATTTATCGACCAAATGCTGGAACGATTGTTGGCCCAAAGGCCTTCCACTCTAGTTTTGATGATGATTAACTCATGTAGTTATGTGTACTAATAATCTTGCAATGTTTAAGTTTCAGATATTTAACAAGATATTAGTTGGTGAAAGCTTCCACACATCTTTCACATGTTGATTCAAAAGCCCGAGCAACAAAGATGATATCTAGCACTCATTGGAGTCAAGCTTGGTGAATCAAGGAGTTTTGGATCGAGTCGGCTTGGAGATTGCGCTCTACAAGAAGACTTAGGTATCCATAGTTTTAGTTTTGTGTTTAGATCCCAAATTGTAAAGATTAGAATAGTATGATATGCTCAAGTACACAATACACACACATAAATTCAATATGTTTGGTTTTTGATTGAATCGGTTTTGGATTTCAAATACATATATCGGGTTTTGGATTTGAACCAGTTTTAGTTCTACTGATCTGCTTGACACCCTTCTATAGTTATTATCATAACTTTTTATTTTTATATTCAAATAACATGATTTAACTTGCACTTCAAAGATAACTTTCAGATCTAAATTTCTTATTTAATAACCATTTTCAGATTCTAATTTTAAAGTTGTCAAATATTTAGTTGAAATCTGTTCTTGTTCTGAAAATAGCTTACAGTTTCTGTTTTGACACCTGTCAGTGTTTTATTGATAACTTTTGCATCCAAACTGATATTGAGTTGATTTCAGTTCCATTAAAAAGATAACTTAAAGATCTACAAATTATTCCTATATACTTTTTTATGAATTCGAACGTTTTCAGCCTGAAAAATGTGCTCCAATCTGACCTATTTTGTTGAACAGCCAGGCTGGGCCGGTCGACAAGTCCGGTCGACCGTGCCAAGCCTATGGTCGACCGGACGTGCACGAAACCGTGCACGTCGGCTGTTTCTGTAGACGGTCGACCGTGCGGTCGACCGACTGTAAGCAGATTGGTCTCTGTTTGTTTGGGTCGACCGCCAGGTCGACCGGCAGCTGTGAAACAGCTGTATTTTGACCGTTGGACGGTCGACCGTGCGGTCGACCGGCAGGGTATTTCTGGCAGTTCTGCTGCCAACGGCTATTTTCCAGATTTGCCTATAAATACCCCATTTGAGAGAGTTTTTCTCTAAGAATTTTTGGGCTAAAATTTTCATTCTCTCAGGTGTTTTTGCTGCAATCAAAATAGGTTTTTGATTCAAATTGAACAATCTTTTGGTGTTTTCATTAGGGTTTGAAAAAATCAAAGAAAAGGGTTTTGGGAAAAGCTTTTGAATTGAACTTCTCTATCTTGATTTCATTTATTTTCCAAAGATTTTCTTTGAGTTGCTGGTTTCAAATCCCTTGGTTTTCTCCACACTTGAGCAAAAATCTACTATCTAAATCTATAGGTTATTTTGTGGGGAGAAGATATAGTTTGTGGTTATTGTTTTAGACCACCAAGTTGTAACCCAATCTTTTCTTAGCTTTGTGCTTTGGGTTGTATCCCTCAAGTTGTGAGGTGATCCTTATATTGGTTTGTGGTTGTGGAGGAGGTTGAGATTATATTGGTTTTGAGTTTGCCTCAAGGAGGAGGTTGTGATTGTTGGCTTGGAGTTGTGCCTCAAGGAGGAGGTTGTGATTGTAAAGAGAGGAGTTGGGTACTCCTTGTGAGAGTTCTTGGTGAACTAACTAGTGGATTATAACCTTCGTGTGTCGAAGGCGGGGATGTAGAGCTGGGTGCTCGAACCTCGTAACATATCTCTGTGTTTGCGATTGATCCATTGACTCTCTCTATCTCTCTCTTTACTTTGTGTATTGTGCAAATTGCTATATCTTATACTTGCTTGTGTGTGCATCATTGTTGTAATTGCAATTAGTTTTTAATTTCGCATTAAGTTCACTAGATTAGCATCGTCACCTATTCACCCCCCCCTCTAGGTGACATTTCAACGATTAGCCGGTCATGAGTATTATTGTTTCTTGGACGGTTATTCAGGGTATAACCAAATCCCTATAGCCTCAGAGGACCAAGAAAAGACAACGTTCACGTGCCCATTTGGGACATTTGCCTATCGTCGAATGCCTTTCGGCCTATGTAATGCCCCTGCCACATTCCAACGTTGTATGTTAAGCCTCTTTTCTGATATGGTCGAGTGCTTTTTAGAGATTTTCATGGACGACTTCTCCGTCTATGGAAATTCATTTGACCATTGTCTCCATCACTTGGAGCTAGTACTGAATAGATGCACCGAAAAGAACTTGACCCTCAATTGGGAAAAGTGCCACTTCATGGTGCAGCATGGGATTGTCCTAGGTCATGAGATATCTAGGGAAGGGATCAAAGTGGACAAGGCTAAGGTGGAGATCATAACCAAACTTCCTATTCCACGATGCGTGAAGGACATTCGGTCTTTCTTAGGACACGCTGGTTTTTACCGTAGGTTCATTAAGGATTTTAGCAAAATTGCTAGACCTCTTACAAACCTTCTAGCTAAAGACGTGCCCTTCATCTTTGACGATAGGTGCAATAGTGCTTGGGAAAAGTTAAAAGTGGAACTTATTTCTGCACCTATCATCTCACCTCCGGACTGGTCCAAACCTTTTGAGATCATGTGCGATGCCTCAGATTTTGCGATAGGTGCTGTCTTAGGACAGCGTAAGGATAGCAAGCAGCACGTGATCTACTATTCGAGTAGGACGCTTAATGACGCCTAAATGAACTATACTACAACCGAGAAGGAATTTTTGGCAGTAATATTCGCTTTGGAGAAATTCCGCCCATACCTACTTGGGACCAAGACCACGATTTTCACCGACCATTTTGCACTTCGATACCTTATGCTAAAAAAGGATGCGAAGGCCCGACTCATTCGTTGGATCCTCCTCCTTCAAGAATTTGATCTCGAAATTCGAGATAAAAAAGGTGTTGAAAATGTTGTCGCAGACCATCTCTCTCGCGTGCCTAATGCACCCTCTGACGAACTGCCCATCAATGAGAATTTTCCCGATGAACAACTTCTAGCCATCTCTAAGGAACCATGGTTTGCTGACATAGTAAATTACTTAGTCACAAACCAAACACCACCTAATTGGTCAAAACAGGATAGATACCGATTCTTGTCTCAAGTCCGGTATTACATGTGGGAAGATCCTTACCTTTTCAAATATTGTAGCGACCAAATTATGAGGAGATGTGTCCCCGACAAGGAACTAGAAGCGTTCTAGCCTTTTGTCATGAGTTTGCTTGCGGTGGACACTTTGGTCCCCGCAAAACTGCTGAAAAGATCCTGCAAAGTGGCTTTTATTGGCCTACTGTGTTCAAAGACGCATTCGAGTTTTGCAAAACGTGCACAAGATGTCAAATGATAGGAAGAATTTCCAAACGAAATATGATGCCCCTAAATCAATTCTAGAAGTAGAACTTTTCGATGTTTGGGGCATTGATTTTATGGGACCCTTCCCTAATTCGTTTGGGCACTAATACATCTTGTTGGCCGTAGATTACGTATCAAAATGGGTTGAAGCCGTCCCTTGCAAGACAAATGACAACAAAGTTGTTGTCAAATTCTTGAAAGAAAACATCATCTCGCGCTTTGGAACCCCTCGCGCCATAATTAGTGACAATGATACACATTTTTGCAATAGAACTTTTGAAGCTCTTATGCGAAAATACGCCATAACTCACAAGTTATCTACCCCTACCATCCTCAAACTAGTGGACAGGTAGAAGTTTCCAATAGGCAAGTCAAGCTCATCTTGGAGAAAACTGTGAATCAGAATAGGAAGGACTGGTCCACCAAATTGGTGGATGCCCTATGGGCATATAGGACTGCCTTTAAGACGATTCTAGGAATGTCTCCCCACAGACTAGTCTTTGGAAAGGCTTGCCACCTTCCTGTTGAGCTAGAGCATCAGGCCTTATGGGCAATTAAGCAGCTGAATTTCTATCTAGATAAGGCCGGTGAGCTTCGAAAATTGCAAATTTCTGAACTAGAGGAATTGAGGAACGAAGCATAGACAATGCGAAAATTGCGAAGGATAGGGTTAAGGTTTTTCATGATAAGTTCATCACGAGAAAAACTTTTGTCCAAGGACAAAAAAGTGTTACTTTATAACTCTAGACTTCATCTCTTTCCAGGCAAGTTAAAATCAAGATGGACAGGGCCATTCATTGTTAAGACCGTGTTTCCACACGGAGCGATAGAGATCTACGATCGAAAAAATAGCAGTACATTCAAGGTATATGGTCAACGTCTTAAAATCTTTTTGGAATCAGTTCCGAAAGTAAATGCAGCCATGGGTCTTTTTGACCCACTGTATCGGTAACTTTACCTTTTTGCCAATTCATGCATCCATGCATTTCATTCATACATTAGGGACAATGCATGAAACAAGTGTGGGGGGAAGGATATGTAAAGTAATAAAAAAAATAAAATATATATATATAAAAATTTCTTTATTCTTTTTCTCTTTATTTGTTCTAACATAACAAAAATTAAAAAAATTAAAAAATTAAAAAAAAATTTATAAAAGGACAATATTTTGACTTATCTTTTGAAAGAAATCTAAGTTAGTCTTAAGAATTAGGAAAATCATGATTAGGATTTCTAAAAACTTGGTCAAATAAATAAATTGTTGAATTTTTAGGTATAGGAGGAGAAATTGAAAAATTAATTAGTCTTAATTTTTACCTTAATGAAATGTGCATACCTAAAACACTTACACATCTAGGATTCTAAGACAAAGACTCTTGTGCCCTATAAAAAATAATACAAAAAATTGAAAAAAAAATTCACTAATTAAGCTGGTTACATGTGCCTCAAGAAGCATAAGTACTTATGCCTAAAGGTGATTGTATAAATAAAGTCCTTAGTTTTGTGGCCTAGTTCACTCGAATCCTTAAGTCCGTGGGGTGTTTTCTCACCTGGTGCCCTAAAACCGACCGGTTTGGGAGCCACCGACTTAAGTTCGCTAAATGGGTGGATTAGAAAGTCTAAGAAAACTAAGAAAAATTACTTATATATGTACTAACACATTTAATAATCAATTAGTTAGGTATGAGGGCCTCAAGAAGCCTTGATACTTACACGAAAGAGAATTAGATGAGTTATACATATTATTAAAAAAAATATCATAATAAAGAGGCATGAGAGTCCAGGTTAAGGAATTCCTAGATTCACAAGGGTGCATATGACTTTTGGTAACGAAAAAGACTATACAAAAATTCAATTTTGATCCTTACCTAAAATGGATAACAATTTACTTTATAAAGACTAAGTTTAAGAATGAATAAAAATGATAATCCTAAAACTTATAGACTACTTAGTCTCTTCAATATAGTTCAAATATTTTTCTTTTTATGAATTTTGTGAGTGTAATCCGCTGAAAACCCTCACGAGATAACACTCATCCTCTAGGGTAACCTAGAGGTTTAACGGCTTGTTGCACATGCTAAGTGCAACCGTGATTCTTACGAAAGTGAGTTAGCTAGTTTAGTTTTTCTTTTTCTTTTTTAATTTTTACTCGAGGACGAGCAAAAAGATAAGTGTGGGGGTGTGATATGTAGGTTCACCTAGAGGGGGGGTGAATAGGTGATGGCTAATCTAATGGTCACTTAATGCCAAATAATGCGGAAGCTAAAAAAATATGACCTAAACAAAACTCTTACACTAAACACCACGTATAATACAAGAGTGTTGCCGAATTTCCCGTGAAGGGCTCTGGACAAACTCCTCTAGATTCCCCTTGAATGGGTTGAGGTGCCGCGTTGGCTCTCTTGGTTGAATACAAGTGTTAGCAAACAATCCCAAGCAAGTATAAGATATAAAGACAAAGAGAGAGAGTGAGCAATCGCAAACACAAGGGATTTGTTTCGAGGTTCAAGCACCCTTGCTCTACATCCCCGCCTTCGACACATGAAGAATTTCCACTATAATCGATCCCAATGGATCACCCGGTGCCGCAACACCTACAACTCTCGGACTCTCTAGCCCGTACACACCGCAAGCCCACCGGCTCGCCGAGGCCGCACCTCAAACAAAGAGTTCGCACCCGAACCCTAAACAACCAAGTCCACACTAGGACCCGAAACAATTGTGAACACACACGTCCGCCTCCTCAAGGAAACAAATGACGTCTTTGGTGATCACAACACTTTGATCACCTAAAATCCTCTCACAACAAATCCCTATAGGTAGATATAGCAATGGATAGCTCAAGTGGGTGTGTGAGAAAACAAGGATGGAAATTGTGGAGGAAAACTCAAAGAATCACTTTTAATCACTCTTGATAAACTCTCCTTTTGATTGGAAATATTTGCTCTCAAGTATGTGGAAAAAACTCTTTTAAACAGATAAGAAAAACTAGCCCAAAGCTCTCCTAAAATCTTAGTGAAAAACAATGCCCAAAACCCCAAATTTATAGGCTGTCAAAAACTAGTCGTTGGGGTCTATCAGACCTGTCGGTCGACCGCCCGGTCGACCGCCAACGGTCAAAAATCAGACCGTTAAAGCCTCCGGTCGACCGCCCGATCGACCCAAAAGAACAGAGAGCACTGCTCTCAGTTCCGGTCGATAGGATCGGCAGATTGGCCATCTGCCAGGTCAAGGCGTGCACGTCGTGCACGTCGGTCGACCGAGCCGGTCACCGACTTCAGCTCTAGTCGACTTGATAGGTCGACTAGTCGACTTGCTGAAGCCTGAAACTGAAAAACTGGGATTTAAAACTTGGTCTTTTTGATTGAAATAAAATCCCATAAAATACTTAAAAATCTACAAAAATAGTTTTATCAATATTCTTTGAACAAACATGCTTGCACAAAATCAATGCATGTTATAAAAGATTGGACTATTTTTGTAATAGGAAAATATTGGCTCAAATGAAAACAGTATTTTTCCAAACTTGATTTTTTCAAAACATCTCCAAATACAAAAACAAGATATTTAAACAACTTTGAAAGCATATGGTGCATGGATATGATCCACTACACAATTAAGATGAAATATCTATTTTTTTGACATTTAGCTCTTAAAAATGGTTTTGGTTAAAACATATACATAAGGGATACCAAAAACCAAAATCGTATTTTTTAAAAATGAAAGTCTTTTCTAAACTGAAAATTCTTTTATGAAAAGACAACTAAATCAAGAGTGTGTGTGTGATATATACTTGAGCAATCCACCAACTACTCTATCCTTTACATTTTATCTAAAAACAAAATCTTCTAAAAACTAAATCTTATACCTAGACACAAGTCTTGATCTTGAAGTCTTCCCTTGAAGTCTTCTCATCATCTTAACTTGGTCCAAATGCAATCCAACGAGCTCAACTCCTCTTGAGTACTTGATGTGATCTTGATGCATAGGCTCGTGAATCAACCGGTGCTAGCTCCAAAACTTGTCTTAAAATCCTTTGTTGAAGCTCCACACCTACTAAGATCTTGATAACAAATCTGTCACTAATTAAACACAAGATCATTAGTAAACATAACTACATGAGTTGATCATCATCAAAACTAGAGTGATGGGCCTTTGGGCCAACAATCTCCCCTTTTTGATGATGACAAAACTCATGAAGTTATATATGCATGGATTAAAGTAAAGCTTCAAAGAAGCTCCCCCTTAACTCATGTATAACACATAAACAAAATAAATATGCAATGAGGCACAAAAACATATATGCAAATGTAGGAGTAAACATGCTAATCAAGCATAAAACAAATCAAATTCTTTTTCTCCTATTTGCAAAACAAAACATATATGCATAAACAATTCACAAAACATGCATATAAATCCAAAATCTTTCTCCCTCTTTTTGTCATTCATCAACAAAGGGGTGAAAACACAATCAACAAATTTTTCTCCCCCTTTTTGTCATAAACAAAGAGATCAATAAGGGGTAAACTTAAATCATTAAAGGATTATATGCGATATACATTCATGAAGAGGAAGACGGTTAAGTAACTTCCCTACACATATACATTACATGAAAGAGGGAAGACAGGCCCTAATTCACATAACGTATAATATGTAATGCATAAGAGGAGATGTGAAGCTCCCCCTACACACGTGTACCACATAAAGAAGAGATTGTCAAGCTCTTCAATACACAATACACTCAACATGAATCTATATGTAGAAGAGATGTTAAGCTCTCCTTGCATATAAGAAATACAAATCAAAAAAAAAAATTTAATTTCTCTAAAAAAAATTTTTTAAAGGTATCAGAGCTTTAGTAAAACAAACAAATTTTAAGATACCAAATTGAAAATAATTATTATTGTAAATCATATTGATACCAATTGAAATTTAACAAATATGAAGTTGAAACATATTGATACCAATAGTAAACATAATGATCAAAATTTTTATTTTTCATCATAAACTTTGTGCTTTTAAAAATGTGAACCAATTGTAAGTTAAGCACATGAAAATCATATATATGTATAAAAAATATACAATTGAAATTGATACATACATATATAAGAAAACAAACTATGAGTATATACAAAAATTATCAATTTAGATACCAATTGAAAGAATCCAATGATACCAATTGAAAATGACAATGTAAATCAAGTATATAAATCATAACTTATACCTCCCAACTAAGTTCAAGATTAAAATGTTTTTCTCATAAAGCATGCATGAACATGATCTCCCATCCATCCTCCCATTGAGGGTAGAGTTTTCAAAAATAGATTTGAAAATATTTTAGCATGAAAATCACTACCAAATGAAGAACAATTAACTAGTTAAAATAATTTTTGAAAAACTAGTTAAGATCCTTCAAAAATGAAATCAAAGCATATGTATTTCATGAATCATACCAAATACAAGAATTGACACTCGACCTATGAAGCTCAAAAATATGTTCATGAAACAAAGTCATAACAAAATAAATGAAGTATGAGTGTACAAGAATCATGTATATAGCATTTACATGAAAATAGTCATTGAAGCTCAAAAAATGTGAGTATCATTTTTTTTATTTTTATCAAACAAATATGAAAATTCATTTTTCATTAAAACCAACACTTCTAAGTATATGTATGATTTATCTAATTCTAACAATACACATACATATCCCAAACATAAAAGAGTCTATCAAATATATTTGCATGAATGCAAGAGACTCACGAGTATACATGTATATTTATTAGATTTGAATACAAAACACATATACATGAAGTAAAATATGAAAATTGACAAAACAAGTATAAATGAGGAAATCATCAAAACTATGCTATACATGTGCATATAGTGGGTACAAATGAGCATGAAGTGCAAACATATGTAAATCACGTGTAACTCACTATTTGTACATGTATAATCCAAGTTTTAAAAAAACCACATCTAAGCATGTTATTACCACATGAAGCACATAAAACAAATAAAACATGATCATGCTAAAAATATCATGAATGAGCAAGCATGAACATAAATAAAATGGGAGATTAGAGATTGTTACCTCCAAAGCTCCAATCATGGTGGTAGTCCCACCAAAACTCCTTGATAGTGATGCATCTATATATGTGTCCATCAAGTAAATGTGCATCCACCATCAAGGCACCATTTCTCTCACGTCTTGTGAGAGCCCTCACCTACATCAAAAACACACGGTGGGGGTTTTGGTACCCATTTTCTTTTGGGTCCTTGGGGGTTAGCTTTGTAAGCACACCCAAACATTTTTATTAGCAAAATTTAAAACATGCAACTTGTCATAACAAAATTTTGCTAAATGGCCTTTGCGGCCACAATGTGTACATTTGTACACCTTAGGATGCTTATGTGTAGGAGTGTGATCATGACGTGCAACATAAGCATATGCATGATGATATTGTGTATGAATGTGTGGAGCTTGTTTCTTTGAAAACAAGGACTTCAATCTCTTATGATTAAATGCACAATTGCTCAAAGTTGAGCTTAAATAATTAATTTTATTTTTCAAATCTTTAATCTCATTAGTGGTGGCATGTAAAGCATGATGAGATATAAAATCATTTTTCTTTTTCTTTTTCGAAACAAATTCTTTTTCTTTTTCAACAATTTTCTTTTTAAAGAGTTATTTTCTTGTAAAATAATTTCTTTTTGTTTTTCCACCAAATAATTTCATTTTTCAAACTCATATTTCCTTCACACAAATCATTCAATTTAGACATCAAGGAAATATTTTTATTTTTCAAAACTTCATTTTTTTTTTCTAAGCATGCAATGCTACTTCTAAATGAATCATTTTCCTTATGCATGCAATCAAAAAAAATTTCAAATTTTTATTTTCCTTTTTAATCATGTCATATTTCTCAAGCAATAGTTGACAAAAAGTAGATAGCTCATCATATGACATGTTATTATCCTCATCCTTGGATTCGGTAGTTACCTCAAGGGGGTTATCCCCTTGGACCATATAGCACAAGTTGGAGGTGTTGCTTCCAACGTCCGAATCGCTCCCCGCATAGTGTTGATCTTTTTCGCCAAGGGAGATGAGGATATTCCATACTATAAAAGCCGAATCAAAGTTAGAAACTCTAGATAGACAAACATCATCTAGGGTAGACTTTAAAGCATTAAGGGCTTTTACATTAGCCTCAATATACTTGCTATTATTAACATATGAATCATTAGTGGTAGCAAGATAAACATGAATGCCTAGGGCCTTGAGGTACATAGACATCTTAACCTTCCAATTTTGGATGTTAAGAATGTCAAAGGTGGGTGGTGACATGAAATCCATGGTGTGTGTACAAATATTGTGATTAGCCTAAAAATGAGGATCTTTAACTCTAGATTGTTAGACCCAAATCAGAGCACTTGGCTCTGATACCAATTGTAGGTTCACCTAGAGGGGGGTGAATAGGTGATGGCTAATCTAATGGTCACTTAATGCCAAATAATGCGGAAGCTAAAAACAATTATGACCTAAACTAAACTCTTCACTAAACACCACGTATAACACAAGAGTGTTGCCGAATTCCCCGTGAAGGGCTCTGGACAAACTCCTCTAGATTCCCCTTGAATGGGTTGAGGTGCCGCGTTGGCTCTCTTAGTTGAATACAAGTGTTAGAAAACAATCCCAAGCAAGTATATCAATGAGCACAAATGAATATATCAAGCATATAAAGATAGACAATTAAGTATGCAAGATATAAAGACAGAGAGAGAGAGAGAGAGTGAGCAATCGCAAACACAAGGGATTTGTTTCGAGGTTCGAGCACCCTTGCTCTACATCTCCACCTTCGACACACGAAGGATTTTCACTATAATCGATCCCAATGGATCACCCGGTGCCGCAACACCTACAACTCTCGGACTCTCTAGCCCGTACACATCGCAAGCCCACCGGCTCGCCGAGGCCGCACCTCAAACAAAGAGTTCGCACCCGAACCCGAAATAAACAAGTCCACACTAGGACCCAAAATAATTGTGAACACACACGTCCGCCTCCTCAAGGAAACAAATAAAGTCTTTGGTGATCACAACACTTTGATCACCTAAAATCCTCTCACAACAAATCTCTATAGGTAGATATAGTAATGGATAGCTCAAGTGGGTGTGTGAGAAAACAAGGATAGAAATTGTGGAGGAAAACTCAAAGAATCACTTTTAATCACTCTTGATAAACTCTCCTTTTGATTGGAAATATTTGCTCTCAAATATGTGGAGAAACTCTTTTAAACAGATAAGAAAAACTAGCCCAAAGTTCACCTAAGATCTTAGTGAAAAACAATGCCCAAAACTCCAAATTTATAGGCTGTCAAAAACTAGCCGTTGGGGTCTGTCAGACCTGTCGGTCGACCACCCGGTCGACTGCCACGATCAAAATCAGACCGTTGAAGCCTCCGGTCGACCGCCCGGTCGACCCAAAAGAACAGAGAGCACTGCTCTCAGTTCCGGTCGATAGGATCGACAGACCGGCAATCTGCCAGGTCAAGGCGTGCACGTCGTGCACGTCGGTCGACTGAGCCGGTCGACCGACTTCAGCTCTAGTCGACTTGATAGGTCGACTAGTCGACTTCCTGAAGCCTGAAACTGAAAAATTGGGATTTAAAACTTGGTCTTTTTGATTGAAATAAAATCCCATAAAATACTTAAAAATCTACAAAATAGTTTTACAATATTCTTTGATAAACAAACATGTTTGCACAAAATCAAGGCATGTTATAAAAGATTGGACTATTTTTGTAATAGGAAAATATTGGCTAAAATGAAAACAGTATTTTTCCAAACTTGGTTTTTCCAAAACTTGTTTTTCCAAAACATCTCCAAATACAAAAACAAGATATTTAAACAACTTTGAAAGCATATGGTGCATGGATATGATCCACCACACAATTAAGATGAAATATCTATGTTTTTGACATTTAGCTCTTAAAATGGTTTTGGTTAAAACATATACATAAGGAATACCAAAAACCAAAATCGTATTTTTCAAAAATGAAAGTCTTTTCTAAACTGAAAATTCTTTATGAAAAGACAACTAAATCAAGAGTGTGTGTGTGATATATACTTGAGCAATCCACCAACTACTCTATCCTTACATTTTATCTAAAAACAAAATCTTCTAAAAACTAAATCTTATACCTAGACACAAGTCTTGATCTTGAAGTCTTCCCTTGAAGTCTTCTCATCATCTTGACTTGGTCCAAATGCAATCCAACGAGCTCGACTCCTCTTGAGTACTTGATGTGGTCTTGATGCATAGGCTCGTGAATCAACCGGTGCTAGCTCCAAAACTTGTCTTAAAATCCTTTGTTGAAGCTCCACACCTACTAAGATCTTGATAACAAATCTGTCACTAATTAACACAAGATCATTAGTAAACATAACTACATGAGTTGATCATCATCAAAACTAGAGTGATGGGCCTTTGGGCCAACATGATAGGTAGTGAAAAATGCATAATTGTCATTACATTTACCATCACATTTTCATATTATTCCTACAATTATGCACCATTACTAATAATTTATTATTTAATGTGTGGCCCTTGAGTATTTATTTATATAAAGGACAAAAGCCCATGTCCAAGCCCATGTCCAAGCCCAAGATCAAAAGTGCAATTACCAAATGTCTGAATTGCAATTACAAAGTGCAAAAATTGCAAATACTAGAAAGAGGGAAAGGATAGAATTCTATTCAACCCTAAATGCTTGGTGGATGAGGATAAATAGAGTGCAAGGATGAAATTGATGAAATTCGTTTTGGGAAGAGATTTGGATTTAGGGTAACTTGATTTTCAAGTTATCCCGAAATCTCAAATTAAAGAGTCGAGATGCCAGAGCCAGATAGATACGCCCAGATGGACGGACTAGAGGAGGCCACGCGCAAAAGCGCGCGGCCAGAGACAAGAATATGGCCGCGGAAACGCGGCAAAAGCCGCATTTCAGCGGCAATGTGGATAAGGCTGCGTACCAGATTTCTTGGCTGAGTTTTATCGGGACTCTACTTCTTCCAGCGCCTATAAATACCCCGTAGACGCAACAGAGAGGGGCATCCAGAGACAAGGAGATTAGGGTTTCTTTAGCTTTCTCTTTAAATTTCTGCAAATTGTAATTTCGTTTTAAGCACATTGTGAAGAAGGAGCTTTGTATTTGGAGGATATTTTCGAATAAAGGTTACCTCTTTGCCATTTCAATTACTGTCTTTTAATTTGGTTTTTCTCTGCAATCTGTCTCTTGTTTTGTTTTTCTTTCTTTTTGCATATCCTTCTTATTAAACAACATTAAAAAATAAATTGAAAAAATAAAAAAATGATGAACTAATTTCTTATTGTGGTTTGCTGAATTCTTAAACAACCCTAGAACAGTTAAGAATTGATCGGATTGATAAAACTTTTTAGAAACCCTAGGTTTAAGGTAAATTGCTTGAAGATTAAATTGATGACTAGCTTTCTAATCTAGGTTACACCTTTAAATAGTTCTTCACACTTCATGCTTAAGAACTTTGACAGCGTAACTTCAAGGCAAAACTTCTCTTACGCCGTACTTAGATGTTAGGATGAAAACGTGTTGGATTTTTAGGAGTGCAAACTAGTAAGATTCTAAAATCTTTTTCTCTTGCTTGCATCTTCTCTAATAAACCTAGGATCAATTTCATGTATTTCAAGATGATGTTCAATATCCTTAACTTGCACTATGGGTTGTGTAGAAGATCAGTAAAATCGCATCTCTCCAATCATATATATTTCAAATCTAATCTCTTTTGTCTTATTTTGAAGATACTGAGGAATCGGCTGAAAAGCTTGCATTGCACCCTTCCCTGTGGATCGACCCGCTTTGGCCTTTGCTGCAGTGGATAGCATTGAGACTGAGATTCTACAACTCAATCTTTTTCTTTACAATTCTCAATTTCAATCAGTGTAATATCAATGTCCGTGTAACGGTAATACAAGTGCATAAAATAATAGTGGTATACTGTAATATAATATCCTGTAGCGGTGACAGTGTCAAGGTGATATATTTAATAAGAACATGTTCTCATATATATATACATATATATATATATATGGGGTTACTGTACCTCAGCCTGCAGGGTGAGAGAGTTTCCCAGCCGGCGGGACGTGGCTGAATATATGCCACACATCGGCCGCAGTGTGTTGGCGCCAAAAAAATCAAAAAAATTCCGCCTAAACAATCGTGAAACAAATTGACAAAAATACCCCTTTTTTAATTCTAAAGTGGAATAAAGTCATGAACAAACAAAATTTCAGTTGAATATATCTATAGTTATAAAATTAGTAATTTTAATACATCGAAAAATATAATTAAAAAAAATTGGATCAATATAATGTAAAATAAGCAGAAGCATTGAAAATTTAAAAAACATGCCATGGTCGCAGACTTAATACAATATAACAACTGCGACACAGTCGCAGTCACTAGTCGCACTCATAGTATAACAAACATTTTTATGCGACCTAATACAATATAATTTCAATTTTATATGACAACTGCGACACAGTCGCAATCACTAGTCGCAGTCATTGTATAACAAAACTTCTTTATATAACGTCTGCGATCCTAATCGCATTCTATGTACAACAATGCGACCTCCTTCAGTACTACGACCAAAGTCGCAATCTTCTTTTTCATGCCTTATGTAAAGATTTTTAATATGCGACTAGGGTGGATTAGCCATGCGACCCTGAGATCAATTCGCGTATATCAAATCTTATAAAAATTATTATATTAATTACACTGAATTAAATGAAGTAATTAATATTCTTTCTACCGTGATACAACAACTGTCTAGAAAAAGAGATGCACTAATGTTAATCTCGAGAAAGGAAAGATGTGCCCATACATAATCTAAAGGTATAGGCAAACAATTCTATAAAAAGTTAATTTGTACTTCATGTATTAACCTCTGGAGAAAAAGAACTCTTCGGAATCTCCCGCAATAAACCTTCAATTAAATATTTTTTTACCACTTCTTACCATACTCAACCATCACCTGTAACAATTATTATTACTATTCATGTTCTTCCACAATATTGACCTTTATATAATGCTTGTTACTAATATATTATCTCATACCTAAAATATTTTTTTGCTCTTCCTTTCCATTTGATTTCAAAAACTTCCAAAAAAATTCATTCTTGAATCATGTCTTCCCATCTTCTTCCTCTGAACACTTAAATTTCACTTCAATCGTTCCCCCACCGGTCCTTTGTCTTCAGGATATTCTAGTGAATCTGATACCAGTCTAGACTTCACTCCTTTTGACTATCTCACTACATCAAATAATGTATTAACTGATCCTCCTATTCATGATGATAATGAAGTTTTCATGTGGCTAGTGAAGAAGACATTATTCCTCTGCCACTTGACGGAGACATTGTTGGCCCAAAGGCCATTATCCCAGTTATTTTGATGATAACAAAACATATTTAGTTATGTATTTAATATTTTTGTTTAAAAGGATTTCAGGTTCAAGAACAGGTTTTTGACGGCTCCGCTAAAAGACTCACAAGTTTGGACGCCGCAAAAATGAAGATTCCCAAGCTATGCACAACTAGGATGCTTCGGGATCAAGATGATGATGTGAAGATCAAGACAAGATCAAGAAGACAAAGAAAACAATTTGTATTTTTATTTTTATTTTAGATATTTTGTCAAAGCTAGATATTAGAAGTAGAGCTATGGGATTATCACACACACACCTTTTAGTTAGGTTCATGGCTTCAAAAAGATTTTCAATTTCCATTTCTAACTTAGTTTTAAAGCGAACATGTTTGGAAATAAACCTTTTAGAAAGACAATAGTTTTGGAAAAACATTTTATGGAAAAACAAGTTTTTATCAAAAGGATTTTATCAAACTATTTTTACATGATAGAAGTATGACATATGCTCATACTCTATGTTTTTTACAAGTTCCAAGATTTAACCCAAGACCTAAAACCAAAACCTCAGATTTCTGGTTCTGGAAGTTCTGATTTTTCAGAACTTACAGTAACCGGTCGACCGGCCCGGTCGACCGATGTGCACAAACTGTGCATGTCTATATCAGTCGACCGACCCGGTCGACCGAGGCAAAATTACGTTCACAGGATTTTTCGGTCGACCGACCCGGTCGACCGCCTGCCCCAACGGTCGGATTTTTGACCGTTGGCGGTCGACCGACCCGGTCGACCGGACTCTGTCAAAAGTTCTGACAGATCCAACAGCTATTTTTTCAGGCTGATTTCTTTTTGGGATTTGATACCAACGAATTTGTGAGGCTGTTTTTGACCCCTATAAATAGAGGGTCACCTCATATTGATGAGATAACTATTACAAAGAAATTCCAAAAGATTTTACAAAGAGTTTTACAAAGATTTTCAATTCCTTTCTTTTACAAAAGATTTCTCAAAGCCTAAATTCCCAACACCCAACTTGTAGCCTATTCCTCTACATTCTCTCTAGTTTTTGCACACCACAATCCCAAGTTCTACATCTATATCATTGGCTCTAGGATTGTGCAAGTGAGCTATTTTGATCAAGTGTGATCACCTTTCTTATTGAGTGAAGTTGTAGAGGCATCGGCCTCAAGGGAGCTAGTGAGCTTCGGGTGGTGTTGCGGCATCACAAGTGTAGGGACAAGTGTGTCCTTGTATTGGCGATCCGGTGGGATCAACAATAGTAGTGCAAATCCTTCAAGTGTGAAGGCGGGGACGTAGAGCGTGGCTCGAACCTCGGAAACACATCCTTGCGTTTGCGTTTGCTCGAATTTTCTCTCAACTCTACTCTTTTTAATTCTTGCACATTTATTGTTATATTTATTGCAAGTCTATATTTGTGCTATTTGTGTGTTAAATTTTTAAATTCCGCATTATTGCCATAATTCATATAGCCATCACCTATTCACCCCCCCTCTAGGTGATTTCAATTGGTATCAGAGCCTAACCCTACAACTTAGGTCTAACCACCTTAGGGAGATCCATATTTGGCTATATACATTTTGTTGCATTTATATTTGCTTGTGCATTCATGGCATCCATGGACTTTTCTAGCATTAAATCCCCACCCAAGTTTGATGGTTTAAACTTCCCCATTTGGAAGGTGAAAATGAATCTCTTCCTTAAATCCCTAGGAGTTAGGGTAGCTAGGGCTATAACCAAGATTTTATTGAACCCACTAGTGATGAGAGCACATGGTCCGAGGATACTTCCAAAGACTATGAGGCTAATGCTAGGGCACAATATGCATTGACCCAAGCATTGAATGAGGATGACCTTGCACGCATAATTAATTGTAAATCCGCATTTGAGATTTGGAACATACTCATTGTGACTCATGAGGGAACGTCTCAAGTCAAGAGAGCCAAAGTTGACTTGCTACGTTCTCAATATGAGAAATTTTACATGTTTGATAATGAGAGCATTGATGATATGCTCACCCGTTTTACAAAAATAACTAATGCTCTTTCTTCCTTAGGCGACAAGATTGATAATGATCAAAAGATAAGGAAGTGATTAGAGCTCTTCCCAAAGCTTGGGAAGTCAAGGCGACCACACTCAAGGAGCTCAACGACAAAAGGAGATGGACTTCTCCGGCTTCATCGGAAATCTCAAGACGCATGAGATGGAGATGAAAGTTAGAGAAGAGAGGGAGGCACCAAAGAAGAAGACGATTGCCTTCAAAGCCACTCCTACTACCATTGAGGAAGACGACTCGTCCGAAGATTGCGATGAGGATTTCGCCATGCTCATCCGTAAGGTAGGCAAGATGTTTTACAAGAAGGGACGGCAAAGTAACTTCCGAAGAGGGAAGCCTCAAGGAAGGTACGAGAAGAAAAGAGAAGAACCCGTCCTTGCTTTCATTGCAAGAAGATCGGTCACCTAATTGTCGATTGCCCCGCTCTACAAGCAACCACATCCAAGAATGGGAAAGAAGAAGAAAGCCTTGGCCGCTACATGGGATGACTCGGAGTCGGAATCCGAAGAGGAGCACGACGCCGCCAACATGTGCTTTATGGCACAAGGTGAGGATTCATCCAAGGTATGTCTAGAAACTTCCATTGATGATGATGATCTCACAATGGATGAACTTGCTCAATTTTTTGAAGAATTGCAACATAGGTATGAGATTTCACAATCTCATAATAAGAAATTGAAAAAGGAAAATGATGTTTTGAAGAATAAACTTGAAATTTGTTTAAAAGAGAAAAATGAGTTATCTAGTTCTTTTGGAAAAATTGAAAAATGATTTTGATAAGTATAAGGTAGCTAATAAAGGAAAAACCCCCATGATTTCTAGTGATAAAAATGTTTTTGTTGAAATTCAAAAACGTGTTGATTCTTTAGATAAAACTTTAAAGAAATGTGCATTTGATTTTAACAAGCTTGCATCTAAATTTCCTAAGGGAGTAGCCCAAGGGAAACATGTTCATCATAAACATGCTACACATAAACATGCACACTCACATAACCATGCTTTTATGTACAATAGTGGTAGAATTTTTATTTGCACGTATTGTGGCCGCAAAGGCCATTTAGAAAATTTTGTTATGCTAAGAATAATGTTAAGAATAATTTGTTTGGGTTCGCCCCGGATCTAACCCCAAAGGACCCACTAAGATTTGGGTACCAAAAGAGCCACCGAATTTAAATGATACAGGTATAGGTGGATCTACCCCCTCCAAGACTTAGGAGGAGGTGTGCCCGGGTGGTTGATGCATCGGAGCTTAAAGAACAAATCGTGCATGCATCGCTATCGTGGAGGCACCTATTTTGGAGATTGCCCTTCAATTGGTAACATCTCCATTTAAAAGTTTTTGATTTTTAGTCATGTATACATATGTATAGAATTGATAGTTTGCTTTTGTACTCTATTGATATATGCTTGTATAGAACTACTTTTCTATCATGTTGTATATGTGCCTTGTGTTAACTTCTATATTTTTTGTTTCATGCCTTGTTTAATGTATGTCCACATGTATAGTTTATAATTTGTGATTATATACTTGTATACATATACACATTATTTTCATAAATAAAAATAAACATTTGTAAAATTTCCTATTTAAACAAACACCTTAAAGATGGCAATTGCGCACCTCAACTCATTCAAGAGGAATCAAGAGGATGAAGTTCAGAACCCGTCACTGGGTATTCGGCTTCAACATCTTTAAAATCTTTGTTTAAATATGAAATTAAAATAAAAGGGGATTGCATGAATTTTGATGTTGTAATAACTTAATGAAGATTTAAACCTGTTGGTGTATTCCTATATGTTTAATATATCATACCTATTTTTGACTACAAATTTCTTTAAAATTTTTTTTTTGGGTCTGTTGCTGATAACAGATTTCAGGCAAAGCCGGTCGACCGACCTATAAAGCCCCGGTCGACCGACTCTGCCTGAGAAGAAATTTTTATTTCTTTTCTGTTATCGGTCGACCGACTATATGTCCCGGTCGACCGATCTAGTCTGCAGAGCTCTCGGGATAAATCGGTCGACCGTGCCGGTCGACCGCTCTATATTTACAGAGCTCTCGGGTTGTTTCGGTCGACCGGACCGGTCGACCGATCGTCGAATTTTGCCCTATATCTGTCTTTTCTCTTCACTTTTTTCTTTCTCTCTCTCTCACTCAGCTGACGAACCCTCTCCATCTCTCTCCAAAATTTTTTCTTTCTCTCCAATCACTCAACTGATCTCAAATTAACTTTAAACCCTCCTTAAACTCCTTCTTCTACTTCTTGATCTCAGTTTCAAGCCAATCCAACACAGGATTTGAAGAAATTCGGATTTTTTTGCTTAGGGTTTCAGTTCTTCAAGATTAAGGTAAAATTCGATTTTTGATTCATTTTTCATATCTTGCTTTGAAATCAACTATCTATTGTCATCAATTCTAGGTTTCTAAGCATCTAGATCAAGCCCTAACTTTGTTTATACCTAAAATTTCATTTTTCATCATGCCACCTAAACGTTCCCGATCTGAGAAGGGAAAGGAAGTTGCACAACCTTCCTCCCAAGTTCCTAGACCCGTTAGGCTCTTCCTTAATGATCTTGCAGCTGATCGATATTCCCATCTCTCCACGAGGAACATTAACTCGGGGAGATTCGTTGTCATCCAAGATTTCGAACACTTGAATATTCCACACATCCTGCAACCAACAATTTAGTGGAATTTTTGACCATCAAGGAGCAAGTTTACACCTCCCTTGTTCCTTATTTTTATGCTAATTTTGAATTCGATGGAAATCGTATCACATCTAGGGTTTTAGGTAGAGACATCGACATTTCTATTGGTCGATTTGCTAGGATTCTGCATCTCTCCACTGGTGGAGCAAATGTGTATACCCATGATCTACATGACTTTGAATTCCCGGACGGTGAGTCTGCGCTCACCGCCTCTACCTTGATCCACGGGGATGACAACCCCGGTCTAGTAGGAACGAAGTTGTGAGTAGGTACACTCTCACTGCTCAGGTCCTTGCTAAGATTATTTTTCTTCAACATTGTCCCCAAGCATGGTGAGTATAGCCACGCTAGGGGTTGTGTACCTTTGATTATCTATTGCCTTCTTCGAGGCATTAAGGTAAACTTTCCTAGAGTCATAGCCTCTCACATGGCTTCTGATCAGATCCGTACTGCGGGTAGAAGCTTGCCCTATAGCATGCTTATTACCCATCTTCTTAGGGCTCTTGATTTTGATCTTTCTGCCGAAAGTCCCTCCAATCCTTTGACCAACATCAACGGAGTTGTCCTGAAGATGATGGAAGCTCAGCTGCGTAGACACGCTCCTGTGCAACCACCTATTCCTCCTGTTGGTCCTGACTCATCTTCTGCTCCTGGATCCTCTTCCTCTTCAGCCCCTGTTTTTTCTCCTGAGTTTCTGGCTCTTGTCTCTCTTCGGAGGTCCGCTCTCAGATCGAGGCGCACCAGGCCTGGGTCGAGAAGCGCGACGCAGCCATTCGTGCGGAGTTGGATGCTCGTGCCTTTCAGGATGCTGCTTTTCGGGCGGAGATCCGGAACAACATGTCTTATTTTGCTGAGTCCATGAGATTCGTGGACGTTCAGTTTCAGCACTCTTTTCACAAATTTGACATGCTCGTTCCTGACCGGACTCCGATTGCTTGTCGACTCCCAGCCACCGGTCCTCCATTTCCTCCCAGAGCTCGTTCGTCTGTTCCACCACCGCGCACCAGAGTCGATGGCATGGATCCAGAGGAGGTTGCTTCTTCCTCAGAGGAAGAAGATGGTGGAGACAAGAAGATGGCTGAGGGCTCATCTGAGCATGCCGGCGACGAGGAGGACGAGGATGCTGGAGATGATGATGATGCTGCTAAGTGACCTCCCCTTTTGATGATGTCAAAAAGGGGAGAGATATTTTTTTGGGAGAGTTATCTTGTAGTATTTGTGTTTAGATATTTTGTGATGTAGTATTTTTTTGTGTTTGGACATGTAGTATTTTATTTTTGTTGGACATGTAGTATTTGTTTTATTTTGCTTTGGATATGTATTTTTAGTATGTGTTGTGGACATGGACATGTTTTGTGTATCTCTTATTTATGTCATGTATGAACTCATTTCCTTCATCTATTCTATGACATGAGTATTTGTTATTATTTGTTGGCATGGAAATATGGTGTTTACCATTTACATATGTTTTCCTATATATGCATGTGTTGAGGGGGAGCTTCATTTGAAGTCTCTACCCAAAATATTTTGTGATAACTACATATGTTTTGCCATCATCAAAAAGGGGGAGATTGTTGGCCCAAAGGCCATTATCCCAGTTATTTTGATGATAACAAAACATATTTAGTTATGTATTTAATATTTTTGTTTAAAAGGATTTCAGGTTCAAGAACAGGTTTTTGACGGCTCCGCTAAAAGACTCACAAGTTTGGACGCCGCAAAAATGAAGATTCCCAAGCTATGCACAACTAGGATGCTTCGGGATCAAGATGATGATGTGAAGATCAAGACAAGATCAAGAAGACAAGAAAAAGATTTGTATTTTTATTTTTTATTTTAGATATTTTGTCAAAGCTAGATATTAGAAGTAGAGCTATGGGATTATCACACACACACCTTTTAGTTAGGTTCATGGCTTCAAAAAGATTTTCAATTTCCATTTCTAACTTAGTTTTTAAAGCGAACATGTTTGGAAATAAACCTTTTAGAAGACAATAGTTTTGGAAAAACAATTTTATGGAAAAACAAGTTTTTATCAAAGGATTTTTATCAAACTATTTTTAACATGATAGAAGTATGACATATGCTCATACTCTATGTTTTTACAAGTTCCAAGATTTAACCCAAGACCTAAAACCAAAATCCAGATTTCTGGTTCTGGAAGTTCTGATTTTTCAGAACTTACAGTAACCGGTCGACCGGCCCGGTCGACCGATGTGCACAAACTGTGCATGTCTATATCAGTCGACCGACCCGGTCGACCGATGTGCACACTGTGCATGTCTATATCAGTCGACCGACCCGGTCGACCGAGGCAAAATTACGTTCACAGGATTTTTCGGTCGACCGACCCGGTCGACCGCCTGCCCCAACGGTCGGATTTTTGATCGTTGGCGGTCGACCGACCCGGTCGACCGGACTCTGTCAAAAGTTCTGACAGATCCAACAGCTATTTTTTCAGGCTGATTTCTTTTTGGGATTTGATACCAACGAATTTGTGAGGCTGTTTTTGACCCCTATAAATAGAGGGTCACCTCATATTGATAGACAACTATTACAAAGAATTCCAAAAGATTTTACAAGAGTTTTACAAAGATTTCAATTCCTTTCTTTTACAAAAGATTTCTCAAAGCCTAAATTCCAACACCCAACTTGTAACCTATTCCTCTACATTCTCTCTAGTTTTTGCACACCACAATCCCAAGTTCTACATCTATATCATTGGCTCTAGGATTGTGCAAGTGAGCTATTTTGATCAAGTGTGATCACCTTTCTTATTGAGTGAAGTTGTAGAGGCATCGGCCTCAAGGGAGCTAGTGAGCTTCGGGTGGTGTTGCGGCATCACAAGTGTAGGGACAAGTGTGTCCTTGTATTGGCGATCCGGTGGGATCAACAATAGTAGTGCAAATCCTTCAAGTGTGAAGGCGGGGACGTAGAGCGTGGCTCGAACCTCGGAAACACATCCTTGCGTTTGCGTTTGCTCGAATTTTCTCTCAACTCTACTCCTTTTAATTCTTGCACATTTATTGTTATATTTATTGCAAGTCTATATTTGTGCTATTTGTGTGTTAAATTTTTAAATTCCGCATTATTGCCATAATTCATATAGCCATCACCTATTCACCCCCCTCTAGGTGATTTCAACATGCTTGATGAAAGCATGTCCTCTAATGATGTAAGCTCGCTTAGCAACGGGTCAGACGAAGAGCTTGATAGAGACAATCCATTCTGGAGTTCATCGATGAAACAAAAAAACCTCAAAAACAGCAAGATGATGAGGAAATAAGTGATGAAGAGGAAGAGCAGAAGAATGAAGACGATGAATCTGCTTATGATGGTGATAATGACGAGGATTAGGATTTCCTGATCTTCTGATATTCAATTATATTTTGTCTTCTTTTAAAGCTTTTAATTCTATTTTTTTTGTAAGGTCTCTTTCTCACTATATTAACTTATACTCTTTAATTACATATCCAAACTGCCTGCTGCTCTTAAACACTGCGACCAATGTCGCAGTCCTACTACGGATGCAATAATTAAAAATAATTCATACGTTATAGGCGGCTGAGACAAAAGATACGGTGAACTGTGACTATAGAATCAGTCCTTATTCAGACAACAGTCAAAAATAAAGAACAAAAAGAATATAAAATAATACGTAAACTGTGATTATACTATCGCTCTCGTTAAATACTGCGACCATAGTCGCGGTACTGCGATCATAGTAGCAGTCCATGGTCGCATAATATATGTAAAAACTAATTTAATTGTTCATAGGAGGATCAGACAACATTCACAAAAATAAAGAACAAAAAATATAAAATAATACGTAAACTGTGATTATACTATCACTCTCATTAAGTACTGCGATCATAGTCGCGGTACTGCGATCATAGTCGCAGTCCATGGTCGCATAATATATGTAAACACCATTTAATTGTTCATAGGAGGATCGGACAAACATTCAGAAATTATACGAAGGACAGTATTTGATGACTAACGGTTGACAATTTATGGTCGCAGTTAATCATTTATCAGTTCCCAATGCGACTATGGTCGCAATAATGTGCTGTTTTGGAGTTCAAAGTAATTTAAAGTTATAGTGTATTAACTTTTAAGCTGTTTTGGATAACTGAACAGTCACCTAGGAAGTATACACAATTTTTGGGAAAAGGTAGAAAATAAGTTTGGGAGATATTCACGTGGTTTGAGAGCTTAAACCCTTTGGAATTCCGGGATTAAAAATATATAAAGGGTCATCAGCAAAGGATTACAAACATACTAAATTATTTTTGCTCAAACTCGTTACTCTCACTGTTCAGAAAATAGACTCAAAAAATGTCTTCTCCACCGTCTTCACCGGAAAGAAGCCAATCATCTAATGATGATTGGATGTATAGTTCTGAAGATATGCCTCGCTACGGGTCAGAGGATGAGCTTGATACAGACGACCCGTTCTGATAGTTCATTGATGAATCAAAATACAAACATGAAGAGGAAAGAAAGCGAAGAGGAGATTGTCGCTGAAGAGGAGGAAGGGACGGAAAGCGATACGGAAGACGAAAGCAGTCATACTCTTGACGATGAATCTGATTACGATGGTGATGACGAGGATTAGAAGTTTAAAAATTGTATTTTGTTTTTTTTTTAAATATATATGATCTGTTTTCTAAGGTTAATTTTAAAATGAAGGATATATATATGACTTTTTTTTAAATTAAAGCAGTCATACTTTTTTTTTTAAAATATTATGACTTTGATCGCAGTTGTTGGCCGAGTCTTATAAAATACACTGCGACCTTGATCGCAGTTTCTGGTCTTTAGTATTAATCAACAACAACATTGCGACCTTGGTCGCTATGCGTGTCAATATAAAGGAAACACCTACCTAACGTACTGCGACCTATAAAATATACTGCGACCTTGGTCGCAGTTGCTGGTCTTTAGTATTAATCAACAACAACACTGCGACCTTGGTCGCTATGCGTGTCAATATAAAGGAAACACCTACCTAACGTACTGCGACTAAGTCCCGCAGTCATTGTACTGCGACCCTAGATGCTGGCCCTCTTTATCAATAACAACATTGCGACCTTGGTCGCATTAACCATGTACACTGCGACCAAAGTCTCTGTCTACATTATATACACAAAAAAAATAAACTATATTGGAGAACCTAGATCTGACAAGAGAGGTAAGGAAATAGGGGAAAAAATAATTTATAATCAATAACCTAAATCATATAAAGAGCGGCAAAAAGAAAGGGGAAAAAAATAATAATAAACAAGTCTGACAACGTGCGCTCCAAAAAATTGCCTTTTGGGCAAAAAATAATAAACAATAAGGAAAGTTAAAGAAAAAGTAGCTTTTCATAAGGGGTACTTGGTAATTTAACTTCTTCCTATAAGCGGGCCGCAAGTTAGTGAGGTGACAAATTGAGCCACGTCACCGCAGGCTGAGAGAGTACTCTCAGCCCGTGGGCTGATATACATTTCTCTCTC